>CM031236.1:141873521-142048521 GCA_018340775.1 Taxus wallichiana var. yunnanensis
GGAAAAGGAGAGATTTTGTACTTATTGTGTCGATCATCATTATACTCCTTTAGTGAGGGTGGTGAAATAATCTCTTTAGAAAGGTCATGCTCAATTCTCTCATCCTCCTTAGTTTCTACAAATAAATTGAATTCTTCCATTTTTTCATCCATTTTTGTATCGAGAAGAGAACTTGATTCTTCAACTATATCCATTTCATCATCAATTGAAAAATTAGAAAGGATATTATCCATGATTAACTCAAATTCATCGTCTTGAGTCCAGGATGAAGGATAGAATTCTCATACTTCTTCATTGTTAGTGGATTCTATGGAAAGCATTGGGTCATATGTTGTAAAAATAATATTCTTCTCTCAAATCCATTGTTTCTTCGATATGTGGTTCCTCAAACCAAAAAGAGTTGATACTCGAAGTTGAATCATCAGTGTCATCTTCATCATCCTCCAAGATGTTAATTTGATTTTCATTAGAAGGTTCAAGGATATGACATTCATCATAAGTTCCCAATAATATTCTAGGAATGAACACCTCATAGTGTGGACAATCATCAATATTTTCATCCATAGGACAAATCTTCTATTCTTCCTCCTTACCATGAAGTGATTCAAGTTGTTTGTATATTTCTTGCATGGCTTCAGCATATTTCGAATTTTAAGGTATATTTGGGGATCTGAATTTCCTTGTGCAATATTCACAACTCTTTGTACATACTCAATTTTCAAGGTTTCCATTTCTTCATTTTCATATAAAATGGAAAACATCCCAAAGAAGAGAGATAAAAGACATGGCTCCAAGTTTCTTATTCAATTTTGTGAGGTTAAAAATGTTACCTTCAGAATATTCTTTGTCTTCGTTGACTTTCTACAACATCTTGTACCTTCTTCGAATATTTTTCATCATATTCTTACCTTCTTTCTCCTCGTAAGTCCCATTTTCTGTCTTTTAGCAAAGTAGTCTTCTTGAATTTAAGCCACCGTGATTGATGATAGGTTCTTCACAAACAATTTTTTTTTCATTTTTTCCTTGATTTTTCGAGACATACCACTAGCCTTCTTTCCTTTGTCTAATTGTAGATCTTTTCTTGGAGCAAGAGGCCTTTTTGCCATTCTCGAACTCTCCTCTTTGCAAGAACTGGTCCGTAATGATGGTTGATCAAGCATTTGCATTTCTTAAAATTCATCATCTTCTTCTTCTTCACCACATGTTAGGAATTATCAATTATTATGCATATATTTGTTAGTGTGTACATATATTATTTTGGTGGCTAAAATAATCCACCTAACTTTAGTTTTAGTTATTCATGGAGGTTTTATAGGACTCCTTAGTTTAAGGATATTCTCTCCTATAAATTTGTATTGTGCTAGAGACTAATTAATAATAACTATTAGTTTATTCATTGTATTACGTAAATATGATCCAAAGACTTTGTCATCCTGGTATCGAGTGAGAAGTTTCTGAGGACAATATTTTTCTAATTTATTCTAAGGGGAAGTTGTATTTTTATTCTTCCTTGTGAATGAGATAAAGTAATAACTAACAATTTTGTAACATAAATGTGGGATAGTCTAAACAACCTTCACTAATGGTTTTAATACCATAGAAATATCTGTAAATTGCCTTTCAAATTTTTCATTCATCCATATCTAGCGGCTGGATGCGTCAATACTATGGAGGAAATGGTTCATAGGAGTTGTTAATGCATGAAATTGAAAGACAAAAATTGGAAGGCATGAGGATTTGAGTGGTTCCATTTTTACATAGCTATTTCTGTTTACTTTCCATATTTCTCGAGCTTGTTTTGGTGATAGTCTTAGACTCTTGGCATGGTAAATCCTACAACGAACATCCAGATCTCCAAACTGCATTGGTTTTGGAGTCACCTCGTTCAGCTCCAAATCTATAGGATCTCATTCAATTAATTTTGGCATAAAGACGTGTTGATCCAGGCATGTGAGCTCTTCTCCTCATACACATGTATAACTGGAACTCAACGAGGGCTGTGTAAATTACTACTGAAGTGATTTAGATGAAATTGTGGCCTACAAATGATGTGCATATAACTGATGCCTCCATGACTGTTACTTGCATTGGATTCACATCAAATTCATTGGTGGTAGTGGAATTCTCATTCCTTACATCGGCGAAATTCCAAACCATGCGTTATTCCTAATAAGTGGTCTATATTCTCATTTTATAAAGTTGAATCAATATAGAAAAGTGTAGATTACTTTTATATATATTAGTGTGTCTACTTATATGTGAGTCAATTTAATAATATAGATCAATATTAGGTGTTTGGTGGTGTTAGTTGATGGTGTATAGGTATTTTGTGTTTAAATATTTTGTTGATTGTGTAGTCATGTTGTCATTTCATCATTGTCAATAATATGTATATAATGCTTATATTACCATCTCATTCGTCATTGTAATCCATTTAGTATTGTGTTACTAGATTCAAAAGATATAAGTTGTAAAAATATTTTTTTATTGTCAAATTCTATTATCAAGTTGTTGTCAAGTATTTTTGGGTCCATTCTCAAAAATGAAAGAGTCAAATATTGGAAAAATAAATAAAAATTTGCCTTACAGACACATTTTCGGTGTTACCTGACATCCTGGAAACCATTGAGCCTTGCATGATCACATCCAACTAGCTAAGAAGAAGCATGAACTAGAGGTCGTGGCAACAGAGGAAGGAGGTCATGCAAAGATATCTTGTCGACCAACAACGATGGGGCCACACAAAGCTGTGGTGAATTTTTTTGGTGTGGGTATTTACTTTTAGTTTTGTAAAGTGTGTTTCTTTTCGGTGTTCTGGTTTGTGTGGTTTTGGATGCTTTGAAAAGAGTTGTGTTGGAGAGAAGATGATCATCGGTGATCCTCCTGACCGACATGATGCTCTAATTATCGTACTTCGTTCAAGATGGTCTCAGCTTGTGAATACGTTCACTTGCAGTGGTGACCATGTGCAACAAGATCTAACTATCAAGATCCAATAGTTGTATCCCTTCGATATAGTTTAATTCTCAAAGTGCTCATGTGTGGAAATTTCACATTATGGGGGGAACATGACACCAATGTTCCATTTCTATTATGTGCCCAAAACAACTAAAGTCAAAGGCAACTTCCAGTTTCAATGGCAGTTTCCTATATTGTTCGAGATCGAGTGGCAGCGATTGATAACAGGGGTTGCAATTAAGAATATTGTGATCCTTATAGGAAGTAATTTGAAATCTCTTTCTAGTATGTGTTATATTGTTCAATTTTTTTGATAAGCGGCAGTGATTCCTATATACTTCTTTGATGTACAAGCATAGTGGTGAACAAAATCACCAAATTAATTCAGTTCATGGATCTTGAAAGGGTTTGTGGGAGGATCCAGAAAACCACATGAGGTGGACATTTGATGGGGCTTGTTCACGTCAAGGTTTGCAGTAATCATGTTTAAAACCATGGAAGGAGATAGCCTTTATTTTGATCAAGATCACGAGTCACATTGTAGGACATGTTTCACAAGGGTGATCATACTTTGCAAATGAGTGTGTGGATGTTTTTCTACCATGTTTGCACTAAGGGGGAATGTTAGGAATTATCATTTATTAGGCATATATTTGTTAGTGCGTACATATATTGTTTTGGTGGTTGAAACAGTACCTAACTTTAGTTTGAGTTGTTCATGGAGGTTTCATAGGACTCCTTAGTTTAAGGAGATCCTCTCCCTATAAATTTGTATTGTGCTGGAGATTAATTAATAAGAACTATTATTTTCATTGTATTACGTAAATCTGATCCAACACTTTCGTGTCACTCATTAGTATCTTGAACTCCAATCTTCAAAAAATTTCATACTACATGAATCGAACGTATACCTATTGTTAAACCTTACATCCTTCTTATTGTTTTACATCCACAACACCTGAAAATAAATTATGATGTAAAACCATTTTTCATATAGGATTATAGTGAAGTAATTACACTTCCTTTTTTAGAGTATTACTCTAGTCATGATTCACACATATATGCAATACAATGCTTACATTTAGTGGTAGGTGAGAGATCGGTCTCAGGATCGATCTAAGACTTTTCTTTTTCATGTTCTCTTGTATTTTTTATTTTTACGACTAAGGGAAGATAAATCAAAATCTCCACACAATTATATGTGAGTTAATTACATAGTAGATATTATTGTCAAAGGTGAAAGTAAAAATTCATTTGTTGGCCAAATCATATAAGTGTGTCCCACTTGGTGGCAAAAAATATTTTAAAATCTAACTAGTAAATAAATATTCAAAATACTATAAAACTTACAAAATTCAAGTAAATTCTTGATGCCTTGCACTTGATATATTTAATTTCTTAAAAATACATGTTTCATCATTTTATGTGTTTGGTCATGTTTTTTGTGGGACATATTTTTCTAGAGGTACAAAAAGTGCAAAAAGTAGGACACGGTTATGTGCTTTGACCAAATGAAGGTTAATTTTTGAGGAATATGTACAAAATTTCCATATATGCAATTGTCCTCAGTCATAATCGAAATTCACAAACCTACATATTTCTACAGATATATCATTGATGTAGTTTGAGATTTATCAACTTGCGTGATTTCTTTTAATTCTTCAACACATTCATTTATATAGCATAATTAGGTTTGACATTTACATACTTCGTATTTTCATACTTTACGAATTCAATCAATTAGACTTCGTGTATTTGTGTACTTTCAATTTTGATTAACTTTCTATATCAATAACCTAAATTTACAAGCATATTAATTAATTAAGGCATGAAAAACCGTAATTTAATTGAAACTCTAACAAGGAATTTTAAGGTCATTTTTCATATGTAATCCAAAATCCATATTTCTCTAGTTTATGGTGTGTGAGGCTAACACCTTTTTCTTTATGTTATTTTCCTCTCATATAAAAATTTTCCATTTCTTCATCATTCCTTCAGCTTGTGTTGGTGTCGAGGTTTTTCATTTGTTGGCCCATGCAACATTCCTTGCGATTATCCTATTAAAAGAAAATATTGTTGTTGCTTTCTCGATCTTTCCTGTTGATTGTTATTAATATGATTAATTATTATCATTATTCTTATTTTAATCCTAAAAAATAATAATATATATATATATATATATAATAAATAAATAATGGTAATAATAGTATTACAAAAGTAATTTTCGATTGGCGATCATGTTGTTTTATCATTTAGGGTAATGGAGAAATTAATTCTTGCTCATTCTTGCTTGGTCGTTTGTGTGCGATCCTATCTTATCGGGTTGTCTTGTCCCATTTCTTTTCAAACTAGATAACATCTTATTAAAAAAAAGGGGGGGGGGTAAAATCAAGTAGCTTTGACATTAAACTTATGGTATAATTTTGCACCTTCGACAACATGTATAACTCTTCACAAAACCATAGTTTCCTTAAGTAATCCGCTTCCACATGTAATAATGTTTTAAGGGCGTGTTTCTTCTCTGGACAGATGGAAGGAGGAGGTCATTGTGGCTAGTCTTGTGCAATTAATGCGTTCCACCCAACTGAATGAAGAAAATAGTTATCTTACTCTTCTCCTAGCCTATGCGCCATTCTGCTCCCTTGCCTAACTTTGCAATTAAACTGGGTTGTTAGCCACGGTTGGTGGGAAGTTATGGACTCATGTCTTTTCCTTAAATGTTTTTGTTAAAGCGCACGCATTGGATTCTCTTCTTCAAAACGAAATCTTGACAGTATGTTGCCGCAAGGACTGTAATGGCCATTATGTTTTTTTTTACCTTGCGTGAGGGAGATGGGAGTTGGTGGAGTCTTGACTTCCTTCACCATGATCTCATTCTGATTCTTTTATTCAATGCGTTAGGTGGAGTGTTGGCGTTTTTCTTGGGCTGCAGGCATTGGAAGGAGGGATGCATTCCTGTTTTCATTGCCTCTTTGACTGCTCTTGTTTTGTTTTGGCCCGCGTGGATTTGTGGGTGAAGGAATAATTGTTTGGTGTAGTCGCATGGACATGGTTTATGTTGTTCTGATGCATTTTGGGGGAAGAAGGAGCGTTGTTTTTCGTTTCTTTGTTGCGCACGGCTACTACCAACTAGTGAAGTAGGCGTGTTACCTCCACTTTCATTGGGTGTTTGCGAGGTGTGTTACGTCGGGAATCCACATGAACACTGCACTGCTTATTAGCTTGGGCGCGAGGCATGTTGCAGTATGGTAGAAGCCTTTTGAGCACTTCCAACAAGCAGGATGTCCAGCTATGTTGTTATCATTCAAGTATAGAATGCATCCTCAAATTGGGATTCTCCTTCAAGATATTTCTATCAAAATCGACTATGTGACAAAGTGAGAGTGTTACCAGGAGACATGATGAAAATTATTGCAAAAGATTCTCTATGGAGACCTTACTTGTTTTACTGATGTAACTCATGGAAGAGAATCTCAAAGAGGCGGATCTGTTTCATATTAGAATATTCATGAAGCACAATTTTTATTATTAAACGTATGCCCTGGTTTTTTTTTTTGGTGACCTGCTCACGCCAATTATTGGCTGGCTGCGTGAGGATTTGGTGGAGAATATAGTTGGGTTTGTGGGCAAAAGGAAAAGGGGGTCTATAGCTATAGGAGTAGTGCATGCATCATCTTCGCATGTGGCAGTGGTGAAGTTGGTGCCATTAAATTAATAAACCCTTGCAGAAATCCAACTTTCTAACATACCCAACTGAAGTTGAGATTGGAAAAGTGGGTTTATAGATATAGAAACAGTAAAGATCTTCTTTGGATATGGCAAGTCATGATGATGGTTGTGTGGGTTTTCTATGGTGGTTGTGATGCTCTTCAGAGCAGAGTGCTTCTATCTTCCCGGAGTTGCTCCCGAGGATTCCAAGAAGGCATGTTTCAATCACCCCTTTCCTATGCCAAGCATGGCCATTAACGGGTATGGACCTTCAAAAGGGTTGAGGAAGAGAAGTTGCAGGTTGTGTTGTTGTTGCCCGAGCCCTAGTCGACGTGGTTGTTGGTTGGAAGAATTCTAATCAGGCATGTTAACTATACTCCTTGTAATAGTTTTCTACCTTCTTTCAGTATCTTGAAATGAATATTCTTTCCCCTTGAATGGCACCTAGACAAAATGTTTTCGTGGTTGTTTAAATCATTTTGCTGATGTGTTGGATGTTCCTTTAAATCTCGTTCCAATTTCGCTGGTTTTGCTTGGAATGTTCTTTTCCTCTCTTATAGCTTACTCTATTTCATATTTGTCTAAATGGGCTACTGCAATTTTGAGTGATGCAATCTAGTTCGTAGGGAAGGAAACATTTTAGAGTTTCGTTTGCTTATATGACTCTCTTTTAAAAGAATTTTGTGATGGTATTTATAATTGAAGGCTTACTATATGGAAGGTTAAGCCTTCATATCTCTATTTGGTTGAATAAATACGTATTTCCTGTTTAGGGCTCTCCTGTTTTGCTAAAAGGTACATTAATAGTGACATTGTGTTCTAAAACTTGTTTAAGCCTGTGGGCATTCCTTACTTTTTGTTTAATTAGAAAATGGCATTAGGGTTTTGTTTTAGAACTGTACATGGTTGACTTTTGTACCCAGTTCTAGAGGATGAATAACCTGACATCTATTTTGGCCTCTACGTGTTGAGAGAATTACTATACCTACTTCCTGGTTCAAACTCTTGTTTGATTAAAGTAAGGGGGAAACATTGTAAGTTTTATTGAATGAAATCTCTACAATTTTTATTAAGGGTCGCAAGCAAGCTATTAATAGCTGGACTGAAACAAAAGTTGTAGGTGAATCCATGGTATTGGACTCGTGAACTCGTTTCCTGTTAGATGACAGCTGATTTCAGTGATAATATAATAGGTGGCTATTATATTCATCTGTTTGATATTTGCTAGACATTTCCTTGATAAGCCCACATGGATCGGGTAAAATTTCCATCTTCTATACCATTGGCAAGGAGCTCATAGAACTTCTAGGCCTGACTGCACTGCGTAACCTTCCTGATGGATATGTGCGTTGGTTCTTATTTTGTGCTTGTACTCGTGGTAAGGTCTTTTGAGTCTGGGGCATCGTTGGTGTATTACCCACCGTGTATCGAATCCCTTTGTTTTCGAACTCGAATATCTTATACTTCAAACTTGGTTACTAAAAGTCCCATTTTGTGGCTTTGTTAAGGAAATCAATTTTTATTTTTTTTATTGACATTGTCGGAAATATATAAAAATTATTAACGACTTTTGGGTTTAGCCTTCCCTTATATTATGTAGAGAAGTTGACGATTAGGATAAGGTTTGTTGGTAGAATAATGGCCCTTTTTGTGTCTCTTTTGTATGCTTTTGGAAGAGTGGATTTGTTTTGTTAACTAGTACTACGTTTAAGAAATCCTATAAGGAAGTAGTGGTAAACTCCTTGGTTAAAACTGAAACTATAGTTGTTTTCTTTTAAGGGCGTCGAACCCATATTACTATGAAGCCTTCCCCTGGGAGAATTGGATAACATCGTTTTGTTTCACGCCTACGATCATAATTAGTATGTTTTGTCTTCTCTTGGACCTCTTTAGATGGATGGATTGAGTATTGGATTCCAATCACGTAATCCATAGGATTACATGAAGGAAATATCAACACTCTTGACCTTCTTGTTCCTAACCCATAAGGTCTTGCCTTGGTTTATGTGATTTTGTTCTTACTGGTATTTTGACTTTCTCCTTGTTGGATGGTAGATCTCTTTCTCATGCGAATAATTTTTAGAGTTGTGGGTTGTGCTTTAATCCATTTTTTTGAATTAGAACATTCCTTTCTTGATATTGTTAGATGTTAGCTTACTGTTGCAATGTGTAGCCTTAACATGCTCGGTTCTTGCAACTGATTCTAGCTAGTATTTGTGCGAGATGGATTATGCGAGTAGATTAAAGGAAAGAGTTGTAAAGGTTTCATCGGTCAATTTATGAAGTTCCTTGTAAAAGTGTCCAATGTGAGGTAAATTTTGTAATAGTGCTTGCAAAGGAGTTTAGAAGACCTCTTGCCTTGGGTTGTTCAGAAATTGCGTGATGATGTTGTCTTGTCCTTCTGTAGGTAAACTGGTAACTTATCTTGGTGAGAAATGGTATTCAATCTTTACATTGATATGAGTATTGTAAAACTTTGATCTTGAGAATAAATTGTTAAGTTAAATCTTTCTAAGACTTAGTGACAATATTTTATAAGTAAAGTAAAATGGGTCGGTTAACCCTTAAAGAAGCTAAACAAAAATAATAATTTTATATTCAACAAATAAATGTAGAGGTGATCTACTTGAAATCAAATAATTCCATGAGTGATCAAAATGAAACCATCCTTGTGAAGTAAAAATTTTATAACTTGATATCCCTAGCTACACTAGCGAACATTATCCTTTTTATGGTGAATTCTTAGAATGATCCTAAGGTGAAACAAATTGTTAGTTGATATAAGATAATAAGATTTAATAAGTAGGAGGAATCGGTTTCGAAACCATGCAATCTGTCTCTCAACCATTTGAAAGGTAAATTGTTTTCTTTTGTAAAAATCATCCAGTAAAGCCTAAGTAAAATATTTAATAATTTTCGATAAATCCTCAAGCTTCAATAAAAACCGGGTTAATAACTAATGAGGTCATAAAGATGAATTCAACTCGACCTTCTTCCTCTAACCTATTTTTTTTTTAAGGTGCTTGGTAATCTTTCTCTTGAGTATGTTGAAAGCGAATCCATATTGTAATAAGGTTATGAGCGAGTTTTAGTAGCATAAGTGAGGATAGATGGCCTTGTGGAATTAAATTACCTCCTTTATTAAATAATTGAATTAAACAAATAAATGTCATAATAGAGAAGATTTAAAGTTAATTACTCAGTGAAAAAGGAATAAACTTAGCTTGGTAAGATGAATTGTATGAATCATATCTTGAGTCTCCTTGAAAACGTAAGCTAAGAATTGCAAGATGTCTTATTAAAATAAATAACCCTCAAGAATATCTCATTGTGGTTGGCCCTAACTGTAAGTGTGTTTTGTGGTTGGACTTCTATGTTGTCATGTCTAAAAGAAAAGTAAATTGTCCTTGATAGGTGTGAACGTTTCCGTGCTGCCTTTATGGCCATCCTTGTATCGAGTTGTTCACAGAGTTAGTTGTATCCTTGGTGACGACATGTTGTGTCGTGTTATGTGTCAAGCAAGTCAAAAAAAAAATCCTGTCTTTTACTGTGTTGTTCGTGTGTGTGAATTTTGGGTCATTACACTTGGTATCAGAGCATAGGTTCATGCTCTCGAACCTATGGGCCGGATTGGTGTTGTATGGTGATGTTACATGATGGTGATGGTGTTACATGATATTGTTTCATGGAGATGATGGTATTGCATGATGATGATTTATATTGGAAGAGTAATGTGGTATAAGCGTGATGTGATTATTGTCGTAATTGTGATATTGTGAACACACGTGATGTGTATGTCACTCAGTGCGTATTTGTTATCATATTGATGTGCTGGGGATGGGAGTATTCTCTCTCCTTCTTGTGGATTCTATGAAGAGTTCACGTGTGAATTACTGTTTGTGGCGTGTGAAAATAATTCTAATGTGGATGACGGAGTGTTGGAACATTGTGACATATTGTGATATGTAGGTGTATCAATGTGTTGTATGACTAGATTGATGTTAAAAGAAATGAGTTGTATCATGATGTTTTACCATGTTTTAAAGAAATGCGTGTATCACCTTGTTATGTAGCAATTAATGTTATGTTGTGATGTTACTTATTATGTTCATCGTATGTATGATTTGTGTAATATGTAATGATTCATGTTGTGATATAGGGGCATACAGTGAGCATATGAACCCTATTGTATAGTGATTGCACTTTGGGTGCGAAATGTGGTAAAGTGATGTATTACGCCCGAGGATGTATGATTGTGATCTACCTTATATATACCATACGTGAGAGACGTTATGGTAGCTATGTGTGTACCACCATGGTGTTAGTGATGTAGTTATATGTTATGTTGTGAGCCTTACACTAACCGACCCTGAGGGAAATCGGTAAACTGTGTATGTATGGAGTGAGAAAATGTGTACCATTGACCAGTCACTCGAGCCGAGTACGAGATAGGAAGTGGAGCCTTACATAGGCTGAAAACCCACTTTTGTTCGTTTGGTATGTGTGGCACTTTGCTCAACGGGTGTCATGCATATTGTGTTTCATGGACACCTTAGGCTCAGTAGATGGTGACTTGTACTTCTTTCTCTCTCCTGATATGGTTGTCATATAGATTCAACCTATGTTATTTTGACTATGTTGAGCCTTGTTGAAGTTGTGGCGAGATGATTCTGATTGAGATGATGACAGTTGTATTATTGATATGTATTTTACGAGCTGAGGCTCGATGTTCCGAAAAGTCTTGTGAACTCGTTGAGTACCCCTTGGTGGCTAGATAAGGCCACACAGTTATCGTAATGTGACATTATTATAAGTTGATTTTATTCGTAAATTGAGCTTTTTACTTTATTTTGTAAGGACCAAAGAACTTTTCTTGATTGCCATGCTTTACAATTTTGGGCATTTCCTTGGTTTATGGCACTAACATGTGGATTTTGATACTAACTATGGCTATTTGGCCATTTATTTTGCTTGATTTTGGGTCTTCTTTTAAATTTGGAATTTTTACCGCCTTGCCCAAGGCTTGTACTTTGCCACTTGGCACTTAGATTGGATTGTTGTGCTTGGTTCTATTGTCGTGATGTGTGGAATAGGGTCATGGGATGCACCATGGAATGGTTGGACCTATGGACCCGCTTCGTTGTATGGGGGTACGCCCCAAGGAGTTACAGATAACTAGCGGGTTGTTGAACCACGCGTTATTATGTCACTTGGGTTAGGAGTGTTCGAACTCTATGTGTCTTGGACCATAGGGTCAACCGGCCTCCTTGAGGGAGGCATAAGAGTTTGAGGGAGGCATAAGAGACTTGAGGGAGGCATAAGAGTTTGAGGGAGGCATAAGAGACTTGAGGGAGGCATAAGAGTTTGAGGGAGGCATAAGAGACTTGAGGGAGGCATAAGAGTTTGAGGGAGGCATAAGAGACTTGAGGGAGGCATAAGAGTTTGAGGGAGGCATATGATATTTGTGTGTATGGTTGATGTTTGGGATATATGTTGAGTTATTGTGATGTTTTGGTAGTGGTCTTTTGATGTATGTGTTACTCATGTCAGATGGATATGTGTTGTGATGTTGTGGATATGTCATTGATTCCCTTGTGGACACTATGTACCTATAGCTTTTGTTTGGAGTTATGTGAAATTTTCATCTGTGGAATTGAGGGAATGTCTAGAAATCGTAGTACACCTTTGTTCAGTAGTATAATTTTCTCATGGGTTGTGTGACCAGTACTATGTTATGTGGACTGTGCCTATTCTATTCCATATTTGAGTAACCTTTTGTGGTGTAATACAATCTTGAAGTATATACTTGTGTGCTTGTGAATCTGTAGTGTCTTGTGAACCTGATAGGGTGTTGTGTTAGCAGTTCATGTTGGGCACCCACAATAAGGAATAAACCAAAACTCTTCAATGATGAAATTTTAAAAGAAATTAAACTAAGAATAATGCTAATGGAAAGGAACTAATGAAATAATAAATAAGAGGGAACTGCCAATCTTCACAGAACCTTGAAAGTTAAAATTTCTACCAAATGTTCCTAAGGCTACCTTGTGACCGTGCTTTAATCAACTAAAATTTTAAACCATAAAGTGTACTTTCTCCTTTACCTATTCTTGGTTGCGAACCTTTTCTTTTCCGTTGTGTTATGTCGCATCGAGGACGATGCTTTTCTTAAGGGGAGGAGAATGTAATGCCCCGTTCATCATTGCTCTTTTTCTTCTTGACGGCCGTTGAGTTGCGGCGTTTAACGTTGTTGGGATCTGTTGATCTTTTATTGATTCGCCCTTGTCACAGTAAAACAATTGCAATTCTCCCTCTTCATCATTCCTACTTGTGTTGGTGTCGAGGTTTTGACACGTTGTTGGCCCATGCAACATTCCTTGCGATTATCCTATTAAAAGAAAATATTGTTGTTGCTTTTCGATCGATCTTTCTGTTATTGTTATTAATATGATTAATTATTATCATTATTCTTATTTTAATCCTAACAATAATAAAAAATATATATATATATATATATATATATAATAATGGTAATAATAGTATTACAAAAGTAATTTTCGATTGGCGATCATGTTGTTTTATCATTTAGGGTAATGGAGAAATTAATTCTTGCTCATTCTTGCTTGGTCGTTTTGTTGGTCGCTTTAATGCGTGCGATCCTATCTTATCGGGTTGTCTTGTCCCATTTCTTTTCAAACTAGATAACATCTTATTAAAAAAAAAAGCGGGGGGTAAAATAAAGTAGCTTTGACATTAAACTTATGGTATAATTTTGCACCTTCGACAACATGTATAACTCTTCTGAAAACCATAGTTTCCTTAAGTAATCCGCTTCCACACGTAATAATGTTTTAAGGGCGTGTTTCTTCTGGGACAGATGGAAGGAGGAGGTCGTTGTGGCTAGTCTTGTGCAATTAATGCATTCCACCCAACCTGAATGAAGAAAATAGTTATCTTACTCTTCTCCTAGCCTATGCGCCATTCTTGCTCCCTTGCCTAACTTTGCAATTAAACTGGGTTGTTAGCTGGCGGTTGGTGGGAAGTTATGGACTCATGTCTTTTCCTTAAATGTTTTTGTTGAAAGCACACGCATTGGATTCTCTTCTGCAAAATGAAATCTTGACAGAGTATTGCTTTGCAAGGATTGTAATGGCCATTATGTTTTTTTACCTTGCGTGAGGGAGATGGGAGTCGGTGGAGTCTTGACTTCCTTCACCATGATCTCATTCTCGATTCTTTTATTCAATGCGTTAGGTGGAGTGTTGGGCACGTTTTTCTTGGGCTGCAGGCGTTGGAAGGAGGGATGCATTCTGTTTTCATTGCCTCTTTGACTGCTCTTGTTTTGTTCTTTTTGTATGTGGATTTGTGGGTGAAGGAATAATTGTTTGGTGTAGTCGCATGGACATGGTTTATGTTGTTCCTGATGCGTTTTGGGGGAAGAAGGAGCGTTGTTTTTCGTTTGCTGGCCACGCACAGCTACAAGCTAGTGAAGTAGGCGTGTTACCTCCACTTTCATTGGGTGTTGCGAGGTGTGTTCTTGTCGGGAATCCACAGCAACAGACCTCCACGCTTGATTGCTTATTAGCCAGGCGGCAGGCATGTTGCAGTATGGTAGAAGCCTTTTGAGCACTTCCAACAAGCAGGATGTCCAGCTATGTTGTTATCTGTTCAGTATAGAATGCATCCTCAAATTCGGGATTCTCCTTCAAGATATTTCTATCAAAATCGACTATGTGACAGTGAGAGTGTTACCAGGAGACCTGATGAAAATTATTGCAAAGATTCTCTATTGAGACCTTACTTGTTTTACGATGTAACTCATGGAAGAGAATCTCATAGAGGCGGATCTGTTTCATATTAGAATATTCATGAAGCACAATTTGCTTATTAAACGTATGCCCTGTTTTTTTTTCTTTTGGTGACCTGCTCACACCAATTATTGGCTGGCTGCGTGAGGATTTGGTGGAGAATATAGTTGGGTTTGTGGGCAAAAGGAAAAGGGGGTCTATAGCTATAGGAGTAGGTACAGATCATCTTCGCATGTGGCAGTGGTGAAGTTGGTGCCATTAAATTAATAAACCCTTGCAGAAATCCAACTTTCTAACATACCCAACTGAAGCTGAGATTGGAAAAGTGGGTTTATAGATATAGAAACAGTACTGAGATCTTCTTTGGATATGGCAAGCGGCATGACGATGGTTGTGTGGGTTTCTATGGTGGTTGTGATGCTCTTCAGAGCAGAGTGCTTCTATCTTCCCGGAGTTGCTCCCGAGGATTCCAAGAAGGCATGTTTCAATCACCCCTTTCCTATGCCAAGCATGGCCGTTAACAGGGTATGGACCTTCAGCAGGCTGAGGAAGAGAAGTTGCGCAGGTTGTGTTGCTGTTGCCCGAGCCCTGGTCGACGTGGTTGTTGGTTGGAAGAATTCTAATCAGGCATGTTAACTATACTCCTTGTAATAGTTTTCTACCTTCTTTCAGTATCTTGAAATGAATATTCTTTCCCCTTGAATGGCGCCTAGACAAAATGTTTTCGTGGTTGTTTAAATCGCTGCCTGAATGTGTTGGTTGTTCCTTTAAATCTCGTTCCAATTTCGCTGGTTTTGCTTGGAATGTTCTTTTCCTCTCTTATAGCTTACTCTATTTATATTTGTCTAAATGGGCTACTGCAATTTTGAGTGATGCAATCTAGTTCGTAGGGAAGGAAACATTTTAGAGTTTCGTTTGCTTATATGACTCTCTTTTAAAAGAATTTTGTGATGGTATTTATAATTGAAGGCTTACTATATGGAAGGTTAAGCCTTCATATCTCTATTTGGTTGAATAAATACGTATTTCCTGTTTAGGGCTCTCCTGTTTTGCTAAAAGGTACATTAATAGTGACATTGTGTTCTAAAACTTGTTTAAGCTTGTGGGCATTCCTTACTTTTTGTTTAATTAGAAAATGGCATTAGGGTTTTGTTTTAGAACTGTACATGGTTGACTTTTGTACCCAATTCTAGAGGATGAATAACCTGACATCTATTTTGGCCTCTACGTGTTGAGAGAATTACTATACTTACTCCTGGTTCAAACTCTTGTTTGATTAAAGTAAGGGGGAAACATTGTAAGTTTTATTGAATGAAATCTCTACAATTTTTATTAAGGGTCGCAAGCAAGCTATTAATAGCCGGATGAAACAAAAGTTGTAGGTGAATCCATGGTATTGGACTCGTGAACCCGTTTCCTGTTAGATGACAGCTGATTACAGTGATAATATAATAGGTGGCTATTATATTCATCTATTTGATATTTGCTAGACTTTTCCCTGATAAGCCCACATGGATCGGGTAAAATTTCCATCTTCTATACCATTGGCAAGGAGCTCATAGAACTTCTAGGCCTGACTGCACTGCGTAACCTTCCTGATGGATATGTGTGTTGGTTCTTATTTTGTGCTTGTACTCGTGGTAAGGTCCTTTGATTCTAGGGCATCACTGGTGTATTACCCACCGTGTATCGAATCCCTTTGTTTTCGAACTCGAATATCTTATACTTCAACTTGGTTACTAAAAGTCCCATTTTGTGGCTTTGTTAAGGAAATCAATTTTTATTTTTTTTTAAAATTTTGACATTGTTGGAAATATATAAAAATTATTAACGACTTTTGGGTTTAGCCTTCCTTATATTATGTAGAGAAGTTGACGATTAGGATAAGGTTTGTTGGTAGAATAATGGCCCTTTTTGTGTCTCTTTTGTATGCTTTTGGAAGAGTGGATTTGTTTTGTTAACTAGTACTACGTTTAAGAAATCCTATAAGGAAGTAGTGGTAAACTCCTTGGTTAAAACTGAAACTATAGTTGTTTTCTTTTAAGGGCGTCGAACCCATATTACTATGAAGCCTTCCCCTGGGAGAATTGGATAACGTCGTTTTGTTTCGCGCCTACGATCATAATTAGTATGTTTTGTCTTCTCTTGGACCTCTTTAGATGGATGGATTGAGTATTGGATTCCAATCACGTAATCCATAGGATTACATGAAGGAAATATCAACACTCTTGACCTTCTTGTTCCTAACCCATAAGGTCTTGCCTTGATTTATGTGATTTTGTTCTTACTGGTATTTTGACTTTCTCCTTGTTGGATGGTTTAGATCTCTTTCTCATGCGAATAATTTTTAGAGTTGTGGGTTGTGCTTTAATCCATTTTTTTTTTTTTTGAATTAGAACATTCCTTTCTTGATATTGTTAAATGTTAGCTTACTGTTGCAATGTGTAGCCTTAACATGCTCAGTTCTCGCGAACTGATTCTAGCTAGTATTTGTGCAGATGGATTATGCGAGTAGATTAAAGGAAAGAGTTGTAAAGGTTTCATCAGTGCAATTTATGAAGTTCCTTGTAAAAATGTCCAATGTGAGGTAAATTTTGTAATAGTGCTTGCAAAGGAGTTTAGAAGACCTCTTGCCTTGGGTTGTTCAGAAATTGCGTGATGATGTTGTCTTGTCCTTCTGTAGGTAAACTGGTAACTTATCTTGGTGAGAAATGGTATTCAATCTTTACATTGATATGAGTATTGTAAAACTTTGATCTTGAGAATAAATTGTTAAGTTAAATCTTTCTAAGACTTAGTGACAATATTTTATAAGTAAAGTAAAATGGGTCGGTTAACCCTTAAAGAAGCTAAACAAAAATAATAATTTTATATTCAACAAATAAATGTAGAGGTGATCTACTTGAAATCAAATAATTCCATGAGTGATCAAAATGAAACCATCCTTTGTGAAGTAAAAATTTTATAACTTGATATCCCTAGCTACACTAGCGAACATTATCCTTTTTATGGTGAATTCTTAGAATGATCCTAAGGTGAAACAAATTGTTAGTTGATATAAGATAATAAGATTTAATAAGTAGGAGGAATCGGTTTCGAAACCACGCAATCTGTCTCTCAACCATTTGAAAGGTAAATTGTTTTCTTTTGTAAAAATCATCCAGTAAAGCCTAAGTAAAATATTTAATAATTTTCGATAAATCCTCAAGCTTCATAAAAACAGGTTAATAACTAATGAGGTCATAAAGATGAATTCAACTCGACCTTCTTCCTCTAACTAGTTTTTTTTTTAAGTGCTTGGTAATCTTTCTCTTGAGTATGTTGAAAGCGAATCCATATTGTAATAAGGTTATGAGCGAGTTTTAGTAGCATAAGTGAGGATAGATGGCCTTGTGGAATTAAATTACCTCCTTTATTAAATAATTGAATTAAACAAATAAATGTCATAATAGAGAAGATTTAAAGTTAATTACTCAGTGAAAAAGGAATAAACTTAGCTTGGTAAGATGAATTGTATGAATCATATCTTGAGTCTCCTTGAAAACGTAAGCTAAGAATTGCAAGATGTCTTATTAAAATAAATAACCCTCAAGAATATCTCATTGTGGTTGGCCCTAACTGTAAGTGTGTTTTGTGGTTGGACTTCTATGTTGTCATGTCTAAAAGAAAAGTAAATTGTCCTTGATAGGTGTGAACGTTTCCGTGCTTACCTTTATGGTCATCCCCGTAACAAGTTGTTCCCGAGTTGTCAAAAAAAAATCCTATCTCCAGTTAATTTAAAAGTACAAATTGGAGTTTTCATAAGAATACTATTTTTTCAACTTTTGAGAAAATTGAAAGAGTCAATTTGGAAAATAGTTTTAAGAGGTGATACGAATAAAACCCAACAAATGGACTTATTAGATAACTTTTCATAGACATCCAAAATTGTACTCCACTATACTAACATAGCCCATTTTATGCAAGAATGGAATTAGAACTTATGTGCAACTCTCACTATACTAACATAGCCCATTTTGTGCAAGAATGGAATTAGAATTATGTCATCTCCGATAGCTAGATGAATCTCATCATCTACTTGTGAGATCCGTAAACCTTGCACTCTATTCTAGAATTTTGTAAAAGTCACTCAAAATAGTTATTCTTCCTTTCAAGCCTAGTCACACATCAACACCTTATAAAACTTATAAAAATTGGAGGGTGTTAATGGGGGCATGTTTTATCCATTTATTGCTATCAAGCCCCTCAATTTTTTAACAATTTGGTAATTAGCACTCGATATAAGTCAAGAAGGCAGTCCATTGTATGCAACCTGTCCCACCACTTATTCTTTTAAATGGATGTAATAGATATTAAATGCTAGATTTTTCTCTAAATGCCATAAGGATTGTTTATAAATAGATAAATTATTTGCTTTTACAACTTATAGTTCACTTGTCATCATTTTATCTATCCTTCTTGTGTATTTATAGACTTCTTGAATTCAAATTAGGACCATTGTATAAGCAAACATGTCGATACACATTGGGCTAAAGAGGCCACCAAATAAGAGCCAAAAGCTCAAGGCACCGAATTATAAGGTGAAAAGGTGCCACAAAGTAAAGAGACAAAATAGTACAAAATACGAACTTACCAAATAACTAGAAAACATGGAAACAATGTTCTTAACATTTTGATAGAATCAAATTATATACCAAATAAACAAATAATTATTTTGTAGATTATTAAAGTACTATAATTAATTGGTGACATTTTCAATAGTCCAACATTGCTAGAAAGTGAGGTTATATATATTAAAATTAAAATGGCAAACAATAAAATAAACAAATCCCAACAAAACCTAATTTAAATTACATACACAAATCCCCTAACAAGTCATACCAAAGTATGGTGTTTGTTTAGAGAATACATTTGCTAGTTTGTTACAGGTGAAGTGCTTCGTGGCCGTCCAATGATATGGTTACAATTTTGCCAATTTGCTACGTCAAATCTTTGCACGTACACATTGCCAAGCACCAACAGATAACTGCAATTTGTCCTCTTCATATGTTCATGTCACCAACTTATCCGTAACAGTCCAAATATCACTTGATCTCCTCTCTTACAAATCTATCCATTAAATCAGAAGCAATTAAGGCGTTCTGATTCCTCCTTATCCAACAGAAAACAACACACAGCACATTGATAATCAGGGTGGAAGATTGTGCCCTTCCTCTTCCTCCTTGGAATCAACGAAATTGTATCCATTCACGCAACCCAATAAAATCAAGATTTATACTCCCCATAAGCTTACGATCTCAATTCAAGTCATGCTGACAACATTTAAGATGGAGAAACAATGTAAGCCTGCAATTCCAACACTTTTGATGCATGCATGATGCATTCTGCCACTGTCACACATTCCATTCAATGCCAACTTGAAGCCATTAATACCTCCGTCCATTTCTTGTTTTGTATGTGCCAACAAAAACATTGACTACTGTTGGTTTCCCTCAAAACAACTATGTTTTGTTTTGAGTGTATTGAAGTTAAAGTGGAGTAAGTTATTCACAGTTACAGAATTGGGTCCACCTGGATCATTCAGAAATTGATTAACCTCGTAAATATGGTTTATGTTGTGAAAATTACAGCTCTGTAACATTGCAGTAATTGTTTCAGAATTACACATTTGGGTCCATTTGAAAGCAATAATGAAGTGATTAACCCACTTATTAGTTAGTTACACTTGGTTTAAAAGCATTTTGTTTGTGCATGTATTTGATGTTAGGCCAATTTGTACCTAGTCTTTATTTTCCTTTAGATTTTCTTGTTTTATATATATGGGATGAAAATAAATTATCAGAATGTTTTGAAATATTTTTATTGATTGATTGATTTAACATTCTATTATACTTAAAAGGGTTAAAAATATAATCAGATTATTGTTTGACTATTCAATAATAACTAATATATACCTGATTCATTTTTATAAGTTTTGAAATATTCTTATTGATTGACTCCCACCCACTGTTTTTATAACCAAATTAGAACTTTACCAAGAGTTTCTATATATATATTCTATGAACTGATAGGCCATGCTCCCATATGGAGTACAGGCATATGGTATGATGCAACCAATAATATATCGTGTGCCCACCTGAGTTTTAAATGCATTTGTACCCATTCATAACGATCATGATGATTGTTATGGAATCATTTTGCCGTGCATGCTGATGTTAATGTTTTTGTTAACTTCTTTTTGCGATCTGAGAGTAAATAAACATGAAAGATGCTGATCTTAAATAAATGGGCACAATCTGTACGGATTTGGGTTCGAGTCCGGGTAATCTTAAATGTTCAATGGAATAACTCTTCATAAATTTCGTATGGGGTGGAATAAGGTGGACTTATTGGCAAAAGGAAATGGTAAATTATTTTTTTATTCAAAAGTTTTTGTTCTTTTAGAAATTGAGTAAAAGCACATTTATGTTATGGAAAATATAAATGAGTCTATAATAATATTATTTAAAAATTAATAATTGGATATAGTAAGTTATATGATTTAATAATATATCTCAAAAAATCTTTCACAAAATGTCAAAATGTGTATCTTTATACATATAAATTTAATTAAATATTTATTTTTTCTAACAGGTTAATCAAAAAATTGTAATATCAGGGTTTTGAGTTTATTGGTGCATTTAGATTAATATAATTCATTACCATTCAATACAAAAATTAACAATCTTCAAATTAATTTTTTAAAATCATATAAATATATTTTAAATAGTTATATTAACATTAAATTATTTATTTTTATTAAGATTTTAATAATAATAAAACTAAATAAAATAAAATTTTATATATTTAAATATAATAAATGGAAGTCATAAATTATTTTTAAAAGTTTGACTTTAATTTAAATTTTACATTAAATTTATATCTTAAAATTTTATGTTTAAGTTAATGGTTTTCCAAAACAATTTAAGTACATTATTTATTTTGTGGAAATTTCATTCATAGAAATCATTTAAATAATGACTAAAATTTGAACAATAATAAGACCAAATTAAATAAAATTTAATATATTTAAATATAATAAATGGAAGTCATACATTATTTTTAAAAAGTTTGACTTTAATTTAAATTTTACATTAAATTTATATCTTAAAATTTTATGTTAAGTTAATGGTTTTCCAAAACAATTTAAGTACATTATTTATTTTGTAGAATTTTTATTCATGGAAATCATTTAAATAATGAGTAAAAATTCCACACAAAAAAATAATATAAACTTAAAAGTTTAATAATCATAAAATATTACTTTTAAAAATAAAAATATTTTTTATTATAATTTTTTTAAAAAAATCTTCATATAAAATGATATTATAAAAACAAAGAGACAAAATAAGTAAATATATAATATTATATAAAATTAAATAATTTTTAAAATATTAAATAATTATTCTCACTTGATATTTTTTTCTTTTTAATTAAATCGTATATTTAAAAAATAAGATAGAAAAATATAAAAATCATCACAAAAATCCTAAGTACACAAATATTTTAAATATGTTTATATGAAAAACACTCTTAAAATATCAATTTTTAAGGGCTTATCTCAAATTTCTTATATTTTAGCATTTTATGATTATTAGTAATTTTTATTACTAATTTTACAAAATTTCTATTAAATGATGATAAATAATGTCAATCTAGCTATCCATTTGGATGGCCTAATTATCTATGACTTTTAGTACATATCATAATTATTAATAACACCATTAATGGCCACATGTGGAGTGGGGTATTTAAACATTGCTCCCAAAGGTTAATTGATGGTGCTCACATTGTGTTAGAGCTTTAAAGCTTAGGTTGAGTGTTTGTTGACCCCATTGCCGTCTTCACAAATTTCCCACTAAATAATGCCACATAATATAAATGTAAAAAAATTAAAAGAAAATATAGACTCCAAATATAACAATGTGAAAAAAATAAAAGAAAAAAATAGACTACAAACATAAATAAATAAATAAAATCTTAATAACCTATCACATAAACATCAAATTTAAAATTAAAATTAATATTAAACACTCTAAACCACACGCCACTCAATATGAAAAAGAATTTTGTAATTGCACAACTGATTCCCACCAACTAATGTTTCTTCTCAAAGTGGCCCAACTCAAAAAGGTAAAAGATTAAAAAAACTTTTAAAACAAACCAAAAAATAAAAAATAAAAAAGAAAACAAACTGCACAATGTTTTAAGAAACTTGTTACTTTAAGTTTGCCATCATTTTCCAATCGTGCGCATGCTCCACACCAATATAGATACTCTCAACGGTGGCATCCACATCAGCATAAACTGAGAAGGCCACGTAGGATTTGTTTGTTGGAAACGAGAGCGACTGCATTAACTGACTAACGTCCATGCTTAATACCGGAGTCACACTTTTTACGTTGCCACGCGCACACGATTCTCCGCTAAACCGAATGAAAATCAAACACATAATAGCCCCCATTTTTACAGTAAATTTGGCGGAAAACACTGTGGCAAAAATAAAGCATAGATAAATCAGCCATTTCGCCCTTAGTTATAGCTAAGAAAGTAAAAACGTTCTCATATAATACCCATCTCTTCTTAGTCTTTCACACCACCGAGAGCAGAAGAAAAAAAAATCTGCTCTCTTCCTGTCTGGCAAATATCTCTGTCTGAGATTATTTCCCCATTTGTTTAATAAAATTTCTACTGCATCTGTTTTGGAAGCTTGCGGTCATGGCGCTACCTGATACAATTCGTACCGTCCTTGGCATTACTGGTAATCATGACAAAAATAACATACATTTTGCGTGTTTTCGATTTTTTCTGTCAACAATGACGTGAAAATGCGATCAGTCATGTTTAACGGAGGCGTTTCCGTCTGTTTATTTATTTTTATTTCTTGCAGGGAATGTGACCTCTCTGTTTCTGTTCCTCTCGCCGGTGTAAGTTTCTGTTAATTTTTATGCCATCTTTTTCTGTTTGTTGTCGAACTTCATGACGCTGAAGTTGATTTTTCCTTTTTTTCCGTTCGTTGCAGACAGACGTTTTACAAGGTGTGGAAATGGAAGTCCACGCGGCAGTATTCCGGCGTTCCGTACGTCGCCACGTTGACGAATTGTCTGCTGTGGGTGCTGTACGGACTCCCTCTGGTTCACCCGCACAGCATGCTGGTGATCACCATTAATGGCACCGGCGTAGTGCTCGAATTTTTCTACCTGGAATGTTCATTTTCTACTCCAGTAAAGATGCCAAGGTATTAAGTTTTATATTTATTTTCGAAAACTTTGGACTGCCTATTAAAAAACACTAAAATTTAAAGGTTGTAGTTTTAATTGTTGTAATATTTATGTATTTATTATCATTTTAAGTTTTTTTTTTTAAAGGAGTTTTAGAATCTCATATGTTTTAAGAGACATTTAGAAGAGTGTTAGTTTTTGGGAAATTACTGAATTTGTGTTATTTGTAACTTTTATACTTTCATTATTTTTAAATTTTAGTTATTAATAATATTATTATTTTAAATAATTAGAATTAAAAAAATTTAAATTGAAATGAAAAACACAATTCAGGTAATATTAATTGTTTTTAACAATATTTAGACTATTGTTATAATATTTGGACCTGGTGGATTGTTCTCTTTCATATAATTAATTTTGATTTCAAAATAATATTTTACATTGGCACTAAAGGTATTGTATCATTTATATTTTAAAATTTATTTTTGTAAAAACTCAATATGATATTGAAGTTTGAATATAAAACATGAATTACTTCAAAATTTTCCTAATTAACTTGAACTTGTGATTTCTCTATTCAAAAATATAATCACTATACCTTTTTAAATATATTATAACCAAACTAATTCCAAACCCTTAAATGGAAAATGCCAAAAAAATCAGCATATCCATGGAAAATGCCCCTCTCAAATCTTAAACTATTCAATAAAACGAAAATACTTTATCTTACATTTTTACCTCTAGATATCAACGGTATATATACTGAAAATGTAAATATGCTGAAAAGATTATCATTTGACCGTCACTCAATTTCATTTTTTTATTACGGTTCTATTTTGTAGGTGAAGGTGATGAAAGTATTGGCGGTTGTCCTCATTTTGTACGCACTCGTTGCCGTGTTGACATTAACGGTGTTCCACACTCACCCAAGAAGATCGTTATTTGTTGGACTTTTGGCCGTCGTGTTTTGTATCGGCATGTATGCAGCCCCCTTGGCTGTCATGGTAATATCTCTTCAACCTTTGAATCCTCCATATAACATATAAAATATTTGTTTAAATTTATAAATTTTTCCTTCCCTTATTTCTCCAATAGATCATTTTATTTAAAGGGTATGGGATTTTGGTTGAACGAAACTTGTGATTGCAACAAAGAGCGTAAAGTATATGCCACTTTCACTATCCCAGCGGGTTAGCTAATGGTATCATATGGACAGCCTATGCACTTATACATTTTGACATTTATGTTCTGTAAGTATTTCTATAGCTCTTATATTTTTATAATAATTTCAATGAAAAATAGTGTGAAATGTTACCCAAATTATCTCTTATCGAAATTGTTTTGAAAATAAAAATTTAAAATTTAAAAATAATCAAACCTTCTTCAAGTTAATGTGGATTTGTTCAATTTTTCTTTCAATTCTATATTTTTAAATTTAATGTCAAATATTTGAAGAGTATTTTTATTATAAAAGGTCCATTTTAGAAAAGTAGAAATTTTTGCTACCATTTATCTCGGTTTATGATATATTTAGGTATATATATTTCATATCGTTTTATTCAATATTTACTTTTACTTTAACAATTAAGTTAGGTTTTAAGCAAAGTTTTTTCTTTATCTAAAGTTTTAAATATGGTCTTTAAGCAAAGTTTTCTTAAGCTATTCAAAACATAGTTTTTGTGTTGGCCTGTATATGATATAATAGTATTGGCTATCGATTCATAGTTCTTTCTATTTAGTATGTAAAAGTGTATATTTTGGTATGTGTGCAGATTCCTAATGGTCTGGGAACTTTGTTGGGCATAGTTCAATTGATTTTATACGGAGTTTATTACAAAACAACTGATTGGAATGAAGAGGAGGATGAGGATGGCGGAGAGGGGAAAATAAAAACTAAGAAAACAGAGATGGGCAACATAAATAGGCAACATGTCAATGGTGTTGGTGAAAAATATTCAATGGACAGCTTAATGTATAAAGTGTTTTCACTTATTTTTAAGGAATCCATAATAACAATGCCTCATTTGTATGGCTCCATCAAAATGGCAATGCAATGATGGCCTGAAAAGAAAACTTTGTAATAGAAGCTTTGAATTGATTTTGCATGGAATGCATTTCAGTCCTATATTTTATGCAATCAATCGTTTTCATTAGAGTGCATTGCTATTGGAATAGAGTTATTAAATTATGTGGATGGTGGTCTCAATTTGTATGTCAAGAAAAGCTGTATTAAGGGTTAAGAAATTATATTTGATAGTTATAAGTGGATTTTGTTGAGGTTGAGCAAACTTAAATGAGTTTGAAGCGTATATTAAGAAGATATATATAATATTGTTAATGTAAAAAATAATATTAAGTTTATCATTATTATTAGATTTATATTTTCAATTTAAAGATATTAAATTATGTGATAGCACGTGTAAACTTTCTTTGTGTAAACTTTCTTTTAAAACTTGTTTTAACATGGATGGAATTTTGTTTTTATTCATTTTTAACTTTATTTTTATGTCAATTGACTTAATGATAAGAAAGATTTTTATTTACATAATTTATTATTTAAATTATTTATTTTCTTGACTATTTAAACAATAAAAATAGAATCCATAGCCCTTATATTTAGAAGAAAAATTGAACTTAAATTATAGTTATAACAAGACATTCAACCAACTAAGTCATTTACTATTGAAAATACATTAATTTTAATAATTAGATAACAAAAATTATTAGCAATCAAAATCATTGAAAATAAATAAAAAAGTTTAAAATATTAAAATTATAAAACTCATATACTTAAAATTGTATTGAAAACACCCTATTAAAACAAGAATTTATATACATATATAAGTAAATGGAAATATCTATGTACATATGTATTAACTTGGATATAAAAGCAACCCTACAAATTATTATGAAAACTAAACTATTAAACAAAGACAAAAAGAAACTAAAAATAATTTGTAAACTTGATCATATTTTTTTAAACTTGATCGATTTTAGATGTGAAGTCAAATTGCGAAAAGATTGGTTTATCGATTATTTTTATTTTATTTTGGTACAAATATTTGATAAGGACTCTCGAAATAACAATGTATATATTGATACATTTACTTCTAGACTAACTCTATTTATAGCTCAAGAATTGGTACCGATATAGGGATGAATAATATCAATCCTCTCTATATAAACTCTCTCTTTTAGGGGTTGTAGGTTGTTTGAGGATTGTTTTGAACTCTTATTCAAGAGTGATAGTTCTTTTCAGTCTCAATGTGCACTTGGCAATATCACTTTGGGAATTATTCTACATTATTCCATCTACCTATTTATTGACCAATTTAAATTATCATGCTCTATCGTATGCCCCAAGTCCACTAGGCCATAACTTTTCTCCAACTTAGCATTTCAAGAATCATTACACACTTTAGATAATACATCTACAAAACTATCTAAAGGCCATCACCTATCTCAAAATTCATTCCAACTTTAGTCTAGATAGGTTCGTGGGCCCATGAAAGGTTCATCCAATGAACATGTCCACATGCGATAAACTCATTCTTTGTACTTGAAATGGTCATGTTTTCATATGTATAATTTAGCTTGGTCGGTCTCGGTGGTACTTAATTCGAGCTGTTGGCTATATCATGTAATAAACTTACTTAGATAATCATAATAATAGCAAAAAAACACCGAGATAATATTAGAACATTGCAATTATATTACTAAGACACTTCAATGGGGGAACCTCCAAAACCTTACAATCAAAATAAATACTCAATATGATGTTCAATTACTAATAACTAGCTCCTATGTATTGCCTACTTAGGATATCGCTACGCCATAGGTCGAACCTACTAATAATATGAAAGCATAGAGAACTGTGATATGACAACTTAATATATTATGTTAACCATGACCATACATACACCAATACATATTATGGGTTAAAGGCATAGCATGCCCCCTTGAAATAAGTGTTGTCCTCAACATTGATGATCTCTAGATATTGATACATGAACTCTTCATCCTCACATGTTTCATCTTCATTATCTAGATTCTTCCACTTGATCAAATACTCATTAATTGTACCCTCTTTCTCACCCTCTTAGTGCATATCTGAAGGATTTTCTCATGTTTTAAAATTATTTGGCCTACTTTATCCCACACATGACTAACTTTTTCTAGGCTAAAATATATTTTCCTATTTAACCTCATTTAAATCAACAAACATGATTTTTATGACATTGGAAAATACTCTCTAGGAATTGAGAGTACCTCATGTTGGTGTTGATTGTGTTCTTCAAATCCACAAAACTTTGTTTTGATTTCAAGGAAGAGATGGTGGATTATCATTGGTAATTAGAAGACCTATTGGAAGAAGTGTCTCTCATAGGTAGCTTCATTATCGACATATCCTCAATAAGAACTAAATATTTTCTACCCTTTGTTACAAATATAATGGTATGTTTGCAGTGAATTTTTTTATTCCAGTGAAAATAATTGTGCAACGCATATTGATCCATTATTTAGAATCGTATGTAATTTATTAAGGCTTCCCTATATGTCGTGACTCGCTATTACAACTCTCTCTCAACTCAAATTTCTTTCCTTCTATATGTAAATGCATGAACAACTCTTCTAATCTCATCTCAATCATGTCCAAGGTTGTGGTCCATTGAAATCTCAATACAATATCAACTCCCACCATGGAACGGAAAACATAGGGCTATTAAATAAGTAGACACCCATAAGGAGTTTAATTTTATGGAATTTTCTTGAACTCTTAATGGTACTTCCATTTGCAACCATGACTTGAAATTATGATGTTAGATAAAAAAGTAGTTTAAGTATCTAGCAAACTTATCATTCATGAAATTTTGAGTACATGGACCACTACTACACATAGTGCAAGTAACGTCATGAATTGTGTCAAATTCGCATTGTTTTTTTATTTTTATTCTTGAGCTACGACAAAAATTTGATGTGAAATACATGGCACAAAAGTTGTGCCACATTTGCACCATAGGTGTCAAAAAGGTAACTTGTGTTTCCCGCTTACATTTAATATTACATTATGGTTCATCCCTTTTTTCATTATTGTAAAATTCCCCAATACAAAATTCGACATCTTTAAGCACATAATAAGAAATTAGGGTTCCCTCTAACTTCTACAAATTGAACTTCGACGGGGCCTCTTAAGGTAACCCCGAGAAAATCGGAGTGGGGTGTGTGATTAGGAACTCCATGGGAAAATGTTTAAGTGATGGATATTTCAAGATAGATAATGGCACTTGCAATCTTGCGAGGCCAAATCTCTTCTCAATGGCCTTGAGTTGGCCTCCCATCTTGGCCTCTCAAAAATCTATGGAAGGAGACTCCTAGATAATCATTTAAGCTATTAAAAAGGAAAATCCATATCCTAGAGATTAAATTTGATCATTAACCAAATCTTATATTAGCTTTCCAAATTTGAATGTTGGCACATTCAACACGTGTTCGGGAGGTCAATCCAGTGGCGAGATGTCCTTGCTAATCATGACATCATTCAAGGTATAGAAGCATGTATATCCAATGAAGGTGTCAACAGGATTTCACGGAGGCTCTCCTGGATCATGATTACTCCCAATGACTATTCACATGTGTAGCCTTCATTTCCCAAAGGTGTGGATGGCTCTCTATTTATGGCACTCGGTGTGCTACACATGGCATTCCTCCCTTGCCTTTTGTTTCTACCCCAATGGCTCTCCCCAATTTCCCCCTCCTTCACCTCCGTGGTGAGATTTGTCAAGTTACCTTTTTCGATGCGGTCTCTCATGGATGCCTTAGAAAAATATTTTGTGTTGGCTTGATTTCCATCCTTAAGGCTGTTGAGAAAATCCTCACCCCAACCTTCCCGCAATCCTCTCAGTCGAGCACGGGTGAATTCTGAAATTGCTAGCATGTTTTTTTCCCATCTTGTTTCTCCTAAAGCCAGATAAACCCTCTATCCTTTCCATTTCCAAACATTTTCTAGTCCTGCGTCACTTTGTAGGGATGGAGGATGTTGTGGATAATATCTACGTTTCCTTTATCTTCTCACCGATTGTCGGATTCGGTTCTTCCCGTTGCGTGGATAAGGGATTCATTTAGGAGATGGAACACCTTCACAATTAGCTTCATTTGTTGTTTCAGCATATTGTTTGTAGAACTAGGGCCACCGATCCTACTCATATTCCCGCAATCAATTTTATGGCCCCATGGCTAAACCAATTGTGATCCGAAAATAATCAGATTATTACTACCTGATCTCGGACCCTTGTAGGCTTTAAATATTTGCCGATAATTTACTCCTTTTAAGTAATCAATTTAAAATAATGCAAGACAATAATGACAATTGCACACAGATTGATTACGGAGTTCGGCAATTGCCTACGTCTCCGGGTTCGTGGTCGAACCGTTCCACTAGTCAAAACTTGTAAGTTACAATAGTACTTTCACAAGAAAACCTAATGGAAACTATTTAAACTTGCTTAGAAGAATAACCAGACCTTCGATGACAAGGGTGAAAAATAGCACCCGACTTCCACCTTCCTGGCGTACAATCTCCTTCGGCTTCGATCGGCCTTCCCGACGCTATCAATGCGAAGCTAGCACTCCGGTCGACAATCCAGGATTTGCAAGTAATTGGTGTGGCTCAATGGGCCTATTGGGTAGTTTATAATTTACTCCCAATCACAAATATTTCATCTACTATTGCCTAAAATAATAGGCCAATAGACAATACCTGTTGACACATCCCACAAATAAGCTTAACAAATAATAAGCTTGGGTGTGTCCTTTACAAAGAACGGGTTCCCTATTTATACAAAAATAGGGCCCAACAAATATGCATTGCATATTATCCTTAGGCTATTTTAGCCTCACCCGTAGCATAGTTGATGGGATTAAATCCCAAATTGGGCGGATGTATTTTTAAATGGGATAAATCCCATGTGGAGCGGATTGCATGTTTAATGGGATTAAATCCCAAATAGGGCGCTTAGCATTTTAAATGGGATAAAATCCCCATTGAGCAGCTAAGGTAAGTGGGTATATCCCACATTTTGTGGTTGGATATGCTTAAGGCTTTTAAATAGCCTTCCCACGCATATGTTTGAAGTGGTCAAAGGGCCATAAGAGGTATAACCGCCCCCATCTCCACGTGGATTTGGTACCACGCATGGCTTAGCCCAACAACCGCTTCATCCTCCCATCCATGTGGTCATAGCCTATTTTGGCGGTTAATAATACTAATGTATAAACATTAATATGTATATATGTGGTTTGGCATATATGTGTGTCATTTGGAAAGTGGACTTACCAAGATAATATAATTTTGACCCATACAATGTGGCATAGAAATAATTAACTCGGTAATCGTGTAGTCCACTTGTCGTCTCCTGATAGGTAAATCGAGCGAATTCAACCAGCGGTGGCAAGCCACGTGTCACAGTGCAATTGGTCCAATATTGACCAGTTGACCATAGTTTGACTTTCCCGATGTCTGAACTTTGACCGAACATATCTAGAGCTCCCGATGTCCGTTTGTCACGTTCTCACAGTCGTTGGAAAGCTCTCGAGATGATATTCTACACTGACACCATTTAGGGATGTTTAGGGAACTTTTGAAAATTATCCCCTGATCAAATTGGCCCTTCACCGAATTGGCTTCGAGGTTTTCATGCCCATGCATGGTCCTCCTTTTCCCTCCTCAGCAAGATATCTAGAGTTGGCATTGCAGGCACTCTAGGAGGGAAAACATTGGTTAATGGCTTAGTGGATTCAACTCCAGTTGTCATCAAACTTTCTAACAATTAGTATTTCTATTTTAGCTAGTCTTCGTTTTTTCTCTTCGATTGGCCCCTTGTTTTGGCCATGGTTTTTGTATATGGATTCAGTCGCTAAATTGATCCTGGCTCGTAGTTTTCTAGGCTAGATATATGCTTATTTCCTTCTATGTTCTTTGGGTGGGACCCCTTGGTTCAAACCTCTGGTCAAAAGCGTTTAAAATTTTTAAAAATGAGAAATTAGGGTTTGAGGCAAACCATTTTTCTCTTGCTATCACACTTCACTTTTTTAGAGAAAATGTATTGTTGAAATTCATATTGAAATGTGGAGGATTAATTTTTGGACCAAAAGGTGAGGAATTTATTGGTTTGACATGATTTCTTAAAGAATATATTTTTTCCCGAAGATTACAAATTTGAATGACAAAATAGAAATATTATTTTTGTGTAAGACAATATTCTAGGTTCACCTTGAAGTGCTAATGAGCATAGAAACAATCTCTTACATATGCCTTGCACGTGATTTTAATGGTATAGTCTTGATAAATATCCAACAACATAGCTTATACATTCTAAAGGCCTTGTATCTTTATTACTTTGAGAAAATTTGTTCTTCTAATATGTATTCCTAGAGTGTGCCTAAAATTTTAAGGTTATTGGATTAATTTTTATACAAAATGAATCCTTTTGCATTCATGGTGTATGAAATTGGCGTTCTTTTCTAAAAAGATGCAGATAATAGGAAATTTTACTCACTTAGACTTGCATGCCTAACCCATTGTAACCAAACAATATTTGCAAATCATGAAGATAAAGTTTGGTGCTCTCCCACCATTCTTGGAAAACTATCTTTACATTTTTCTATTATTTTCACATTTTCATTTAATATTAAATTATGGCACATCCCTATTTATCATTATTGTAAAATCCCAAAATATAAAATTAAAGCATTTTAACTAGATAATTAGAAATAATGGTTTGTAGCAAACTCAATTTTCCCTTACTATCATACTTTGCATTTTTGTGTAAACATGTATTTGTTTAAACAAGAAATTTATTATTTTATACATATTACGTCATCATCTAGTAGTGTATGCATCATCCCCTATATAGAGGTATACTTGATTATATCTAATTTCTTCATCTCGTATTGAGATCTACTTCCCAAGATATATCTAAGTAATTACAATTTCGCAAAGAAAAAAGTAATTTTGTGTTAATATAAGTTATTATCATTTCTAGTTATTTTACATTTATGTTAATATAAGTTATTTTTTTATTTTATGTATAGGGAGATTCATGAAAATCTCATGGTAGCAGATGAGGGTCGAAATAGAAGAAGCAAGAGGAAGGGTTGTATTGGCAAAGTGATTATGGAACCACATAGTTATTTCTTTTATGTAAATGTAATTTTTAATATATTACATTCAAACGAAACCGTCATAATATTGATGTAATCTATATAGATATTGCACTAATATTAACTTGATATGCGAGACATTTGAGACTAAAAATTCAAATAGTGACTTTGATGTTGAACGAGTTCAACCAAAGAAAAATCCAAAGTACATCTTCCTAATATTGTGTCATCCCAATGATCAAATACATCCTAACAACATCACAAGGGCTAATAGAAATTATCTAAAAATAATTTACTCAAAGGAAATGATGGGGTCTTTGAGTGAATCAAACACCTTTCTTGGGACTTATGATGAATATGTTCCAATGGAAGAGGGCATTGGGCTTCAAAACATAGTTCACCATTTTTTTATGATGATTTTTCCTATCATGATCACAAGGATGATGATTAATAGAAATATGATGAAGAAGAAGAGCAGGATCAGGAACAAGAGAGGATGTTTTTGAAATTTGTTCAAACTCGTTTGTTTACATTAGGAGAGTCCAAAACATCATTGTTGAGTGTTATATTGGCATTTCTAGACTTGAAAGAAAGATTTGGTTGGTAAAAAATCAGTTTGAATGTTTTATTGAGGTCAGATAATAGTTTCATAACTATATTTTACATTTGATATATATGTCATATGTTTTACGTTATTTTTTATTGGCCTTTTGTTTTTTATTGCAACCTACTCAAAAGTAGTTTTTTTCCTCAAAAGAACACACTTCCCTCATCATATAGAGAGGAAAAAAATATATCATCAAATTTAGGGATTGTCTATGTTAACTATGATGCATGCAAAAATGATTGCATTCTATTTAGGAAGAAATATGAGAATGAGGTCAATTGTCTCAATTATGGGGCACCTTTCCAAATAAGGTATTGAGACATTTTCTAATAATTCCTATGATCATGTGTCTTTTTATTGCAAGTCACTTGAATATTTAACTTCATGATATCACAAGAATAAAAGAATTGATGAAGTTTGGTTTGTTCCTTCCAATTCAAATGAAAAGAGGCACATTGAGTAGTTGTGGCCTAAAATTTTTAAAGAGAGGTCACACAACTTGTATGGTTTGGTTCGGAAATGGATGTTTTTAATCCTTGTTCTAGTATTTCAACTAGCTACTATGTTTGGCTAGTATTATTGATAAACTATAATATTCCTCCATGGTTGATTATTCATAAGGAGCATTTAATGTTGTCATTGTTGGTTCTGATAAGCAACATGTAAAAAATATGGATGAATACCTTGAACCTTTGATTGATGAGTTGCAAGCATGATGGAATGGCATTTTAATGTGTGACCTTTCAAATCCCATTGGTCGGAGCGAGTTCACATGTTACATTATCTTATGTTGGACTATTCATTATTTTCTTATAATGGTTGTTTTTTTAGGTATTTCTCATATGTTAAAATTCAGAAAAATGAATGTGTGTGTTTGTTCTATAGTAGATGTGTTGTATATTTTCCATGATTTATAGTTTTCTAGACTATATAGTCGGCGTGGCTATGGGGTTTGAAGAATCACTCGGATGGAGGTATTGGGAGGCATCACCCCCTCAATCAAGGGTAGACCACCAAAAAAAATTGGGGTCCCTTATTTTTGGGGTCTACCCTGATTGAGGGGTGATGCCTCCCAATACCTCCATCCGGAGTGATTCTTCAAACCCCATAGCTGCTATATATAGGTAATTTTATCCTATATTAGTTATGGGTGGTTAAGTACCTCATGTTTATGGGGATTCGTTATGGTTTATATTCTTGGCCCATGGTTTTAGTACCCATTGTTTTGTAATACCACTATGATAGCTACCTACTAATGTGCTTATATATAATTGGACATGTACTAGGTTTGAATAGAACTGAGAAGTAAATTATTATATGGTAAAATGGTTGAGTTAATACAATAAGAAGATAAGTTACGACACTAGGTTTTTTCCGAAAAAGGTGTCCTAAGATATCTTGTGTATTAAGTTATTTTTGTATGTCATTCTCTATTTCTATTTATCTTAAAGATTTTGTGAAGTATTATTTCTCTCTTATTTACTTATTAGATCAAATTGTCTTTTGTTTTGCATTATCAATGAGTTTGTTGACCGCTTCTTTATGTAGGTATCTCAATAAAAGGAAAGTATATTTATCCAAAGTACAATGATCAACTATGTGGAATTCATCCAAAGATCTCAAAAAATTGGAATCGAAGGCCATCAAAGGTTTTGTTGTCCAAAATAACCCCAGGACTATTTTGACAACTTGTAAATTTGATTTTGGACTTAGGAAAGTTAAAATTGAAAATCCACAGAGTGTTATTTTTCAGTATTTTATAGAATGGAGGAACTTAGTTTTTTACGGGTTTTCCTTGTTAGAATTTGAGGATTCTAATAAATATGGATTTAATCAATTTATATATTACATAATGTTACAATAAATATTTAAATAAATATTACATCATAACATAAGTAAATAAAGAAATACTTACATGAAATAAATAACACAGGTGACACAATATTTATAGTGGAAAACCCCAATAAGGTAAAAACCACTTTAAAATAACCTTTTACTTCAGAGAACTTATTTTACATCCAGTAAGATCACCTCCTCCTTTGAAACCCTATTTACCAAGGGTAAAACTAAATCACTTGATTTGCACACCTTTGATATATTTCCCAAATATATCAAATGAGGACCTAAAGTCCTTTTTATATAAGGTGATCGAGTATGTCTCCCAACCCACCTTTTCAACCTAAAATGGTTGACACATACACCTAGGTTTATAATATTTAATATTATAAATATAATCATTTCATGATATTAAATATTTAACCTAAAGTATATACCTAGGTTAACATATTTAATAATAGAAATATAAATATTTCATATTATTAAATATTAACCTATATATTAGTGATGGACCCATATACATTAAGGGTTGGCCAGACCACTTAATCATTATGTTCAACACTCCCCTTAATGTTAAGTGGGATAACATAACATATGCCAATAGATTACTTGCCCATGGTACACTACAGGATTTACAATCCTTAAACCATAAAGGTTTTAGGCTAGCATATCGGTTGAAGGAATTATAACACCTTCATCATACTCAATTTACCTTTTGGTACAAAAGGATTTGGAATCCCAAAGATCATCCCATGATCAGTGGCTAAGTATGATTTGTGAGTTTTACATGTTCTCATAGGTTCTCATAAAAGGTTATTGAACCCAAGCATATAGGATCATTTTACAACCAAGGACCTCCTTAATAATATGCTTGTACTGGATGTTTACTAATAAACTCAATAACACTAAAGAGTTTACTGAAGACCGCCTTTAAGATCTTTCTATACTTCTTTCTAAAAATAAGTTAAGGAGGTATACATGCCCAAAGGTCTTTTACACTTTCCCGAAGGTCTTTTACAAATGCCCGAAGGTCTTTTTACAAAAACCAAGTTCCATTAGGAGGTGACATTGTCATGCACACTCCCCCTCAATGGAAACTCTGACAATCCAAGATTTTCACGAAAGTGACAAAACTTTGCAGCACTCAGGGACTTTGTGAAGATGTCAGCAACATACTCTTCAGTCAACATGAACTTGAGATTTATCTCATCACTTTACACCTTCTCACGGTGAAGTGTATATGTATCTCAATGTTCTTCATCCTCTGATGTTAAACTAGATTCTTAATCAAGAGTAATACAACTCTGACCACCACATAGAAGATAAATACTTCCTTTAGCTTCCATGTGTATCTCTACCAATAGTCGTTGCAGCCACATGACTTCTTTACTTCTTCCATTGTACTTCTCTGCCTCAGTAGAAAAAATGGATATTGTTGATTGTATTTTTGTTCCAAGTAATGGTTCCTACACCAAAAAACTTGAACACATATCTAGTATATTTTATAACACAACATCAGTATGGTTAGAATCACAAAATCCATATAAGATAGCATTTTCATTCTTATTATAATGCAACCCATAATTGATTGTTCCTTTCAAATATCTAAAATTCTTTTTACAAGATTCCAATGATCTCTAAAAAGGTTCTTGCATAAACCTTGAAGTAATTCCTTTTGTATAGGAAATATTTGATCTAGTTATAGTTAGATAAATCAAACTATCAACTAACAACGTATATAAAATAGGATCAACATTTTTCATATGCAGATTTATGATCAATATTTATTCTAACTTCCATTGAAGTAGAAAATGGTTTACAATCAATCATAAGAAACTTTTTCAATACAATGGTTGTATATTGTGTTTTGAAAAATAACAATAGAATGAAATACAATCATACAAATAACATGATGTGAGAGACCTAACTCATTCATTTCAAAGTATTGCTTCAATTTCTCTTTAATCCTATGAATTAAATCAGAATTATCACCAGACATAAGCAAATCATCAACATATATACATATAATGATAATATGCAAGTCTTATTACTTAATGAATATATCATTGTTAGAATAAAAATTAACAAAACCTAACAGTTTAAAGAAGGAAACAATTTTCACATACCAAGCTCTAAGAGCTTGTTTTAAACCATACAAGGATTTCTCAACTTACAAACATAGTTTTTTTACCAGTTTCTTCAAATCATTTAGGTTGAAACATGTAAAGTTCTTCTTTTAAATCGAAATTCAAAAATTATTTTTCTATCCATTTGGTGGATTTCCCACCCAAATTAGCGAAAATTACAAATAAGGTCCTAACAGTACTCATTTTAGCTACAAAAGATGTCTCAACATAATCAATACCAAATTTCTGAGTGAACCCTCTAGCAATAAGTCTAGTTTTATGTTTGTTAATACTACCATCACCATTATATTTTACTTTGTATATCCACCTAGACCCTATAATACTTCAAAGCTCAGGTTCATACAAGGTAATTAATGCATGGTACATATGATGGCTTCTAGTCATTTTCCTAAGGTTAATAGGATTTGAGTTTTCTAACATAGATTGAGCTCAATTTAATTTCTTATCTAGGAAGATAAGAGTTTCAGAAACATCTATAGCATCAAAACATCATCATGACCATTTACTAAATTAGAATTAAAACCATCATTTAGAAGCATTTAATGAAGTAACTTTAAGAGAAGAAGACAACACATGTAAACCTTTCACTAGACTATATCTATACATTTCATATAAGCTTCGATAATTAACATGTCCTAACCTTTCATGCCATAGTTTTGAATTATTCAAACTCTGAGATATAAAACAAGATGCAAAAGAGAAATCATCAAAAATATATAGATCATTTCTTTGAATTCCTTCAGCTATTATACTCTCATTACTATCCTTGATATACCAAGTATCCTTCATGCATGGATTCTAGTTGTGTCCATACCTCTTTCGGATGTTTGATATTACCAATGTGTAGAAGGTACTCATCGTTCACATTGCATAGAAAGAGCATCTTACATTCGTTGTAAGAATGCATTCATGTTATCTATAATTGCTTGACAACCGGTGGGAGCAACCTCAGATCTAGAAACAATCATCCAAAGTTTCCTCGCCATAAATTCTATTTTGACCCAAATGTTGTAGTTGGTTTCATTCAGGATCTGGGTTTTGTCAAGACAAAAATAGTTGGACGTCATTATTTTCCTAAACCTGTAAAACACACCCCATTATAATATACAATGTACCACAGAGTTAGATACATATTTATCGATAAAAACAACACTTTTAATAGAATCATATCTAAATTTTACAGATCTAAAGAAACTATTTGATCATAACTAATTATGTCATTACAATGCATATTAATTAACCTCCCATGATCAAAATAATAACCCACATTATAAAAGGCTCTGCATTATACCCCATATTTATATAAAAATATTTTCGACTATAAGAAGTGAAGAAGAGACCCTAAGAATGTGTCGGTGCTTAAAATAGTCTCACCCCATTTTGCCTTTGAAAATCCATTGATTTACGGCCTCTGTCACATTTTATTCCCCTTTTATGTGCCTAAAAGGTCTCTACCTTTCTTTTGTTGCCATAATTAATCTTTCCTTAGCCCGATGATCACGTATGGGTCCATGTTTGTCTCCTCGAATCTATGTTCCTCTCGAACGGCAGTCTGTAATTTGGGTCTCCGTTCTTTGTTCATCTAAAAACTCGAGCTTTCATGTTCTTTACATTTTCCACAATTGAGATTTTTTTGTCCTTGTCGTTTTTACCATAAATACTTGAAGGAAAATAAATGGATGTAGCTCTAAGAAATGTATTTGAGCCTTGTAACATTTCGAATTCTCTCGTCTTAGAGAAAATTTATCTCCAGCTCGAATGATTTTTTTTCTGCATTTTACGGTTTGGCAGTGTTTCTCCGGTCAAATTTGCATCCTTGCTTCAACAGGAAATGTGGCACCTTTTGGTTGGACTCGGATTGGTAGGGTATTTCAAAAAATTTATGAATTGCCTCAACTTAAATATTTTTCCACGTGGAGGAACGGTGCTCATTTGAAGATCTACTTTTTGGTTTGGCCTTGAAGTAGCGTCGGGAGGACACGTGGAGGTTTCTGCTACTTTTCCCGGACTTAGACAATTTTTATGTAGCTAACATAGTTTGGAAGGACAGGGGACACGTGGACACGTGGCGAGCCGTGCTCATTCGGGGTCTCAAACTTGGGCACTTTGTTGTTGCAGAGACTCACAGGCACCCCCTGGATGCGGAGTCGGGCTTCAGGTTGATCACTCTAGCATCCAAAGTGTGATTGCACAACATGGAAACCTCTCTCAGCGTGGGACTTGTGGCGAGAGAGAATCTTGATTAGAGGCTCTTCCTTAAACTCCTCGATTTAGATCTATATTTTGCAAAACTACGAGAGGTTTAGATCCTAATCCTATTCTAACTTGTAAGGGGACGGGGGTAGAAGTGCAAAATTGAAACTAACTAAAGATGGTGATGCACCAAAAGGATTGGTGAAACATATTTGTCATGCGAAATAGACACGAGACCAAAGTTCACAACATAAAACATACACAGATGATAATGTATAATTTAGTATACGAAATCAAGCAAATAATACAAGCAGGGATTGAAACCCATTCACGAGCTTGCATTATCATTTCAATGTCAAAAACACGCATTACACCCTCGAGAGGGTAAAAGAAAGCTGTTCAATCCTTGGAAGGTCTCGATCCTTGCATCAATCACTTCTTTGGAGGTGAAAGAAGAAGTCTGCTATGCCCAAAAATGTTCCCCATTTCAGCCGATCCGGCCGGTTCGCGTCTTTTTGTCCCACTTGTCCCACTTTGTTTCGGACTGAAGTTCCCCATTTCGGCCGATCCGGCCGGTTCGCGTCTTTTTGTCCCACTTGTCCCACTTTGTTTCGGACTGAAGTTCCCCATTTCGGCCGGTCCGGCCGGTTCGCGTCCGTCGCGTACTTCTGGCCCGATTGTCCCAAATGCTTCACGGGCCGCCTGGAGGCTTTTCGGCCGATCCGCGCCTAGATGTCCCAAATGTCCCGACTGCCCCTAGGACTAGGACTTAGCCAATTTTCACAATTTTTTCTGGCCCAAGCTTATTTTCTGCAACTTTTCACATTTTCTCAGAGCTTGCTCCTTCCTTCTTCGGCCAGGGGAGTTAGAAAAATATCTGAGGGAACCTTAGAAACATGATTTTTTCCCCGAATCAATCCATTTGCCTGGGACTTGAGAATTCTGATGCATGTTATCAAATTAGCCCTGGTGGTGAATTTAGATAACAATTTGGTGACTCAGCGGGGGTACCTGCCTGCTAGGTAGAAGATACCAGTTGCCTTAAGCAGTCCATTGGGCATGGAGTCATCAAATATTCTGTTTAGAACCCTAACTGACTCAGAATGTGCAAGGAGGAAGATGGAATGTTATCTGATGAGGGCAAGGATTGCTAAACATCTCCATGGACAGCAAGTTGTGCCAAGGCACTTAGGGAAAACAAAACTAACCTACAGCAAAACAATGTGCACAAGCACTTGGAGGAAAGAAAATCTAATCTAATATTTACAGATGTAGTGAACCTCCCTCTAGAAGCAATGCTTGAGATAGATTCCATTTACTGGAATCTGCAGTTCTTCACCATCCAATGAGGCCAATTGGAAAGCATTGTTGTTCTTGCACTTTGTGACCATGTATGGGCCACTCCAAATGGCATCAAATTTTGAATGCCTTCCCGGTTTTGCTCTGTCCACATCCCATTTCAACACTAGATCTCCAACTTGAAAAGATCTATCTTTGGCCTTCCTATCAAAGGTCTTCTTGATCAAAGCTTGATCCTTTTCCATTGCTTGGGATGCCTGATTTCTGATCTCTTGCAGCTCCATCAATTCTGCATACCTCACCTCCATGGGCTCAAACTCTAGCAACTCCAGCTATTTCATGAGTTCCAACGTTGGCAACTCAAGTGACATGGGCAAGATTGCCTCTCTTCCGTAGACAAGCCTAAATGGAGAGTTACCCGTGGATCTTTTGGGAGTTATCCTATCAGCCCATAAGGCTGATTTCAGCTTGGTATGCCAAGACCTCTGATTCTCATCAAGAGTCCTCCTAATGATCTTCAACAAGTTCTTGTTTGTAGACTCGGCCTGGCCATTACCTTGAGGGTAATAGTTTGATGAAGTGCTTAGGTAAATACCGTTCTTGACAGCCCACTCAGTCACCCTGGATCCAATGAATGCCAATGCATTATCAGAAATTATTGTGGCAGGTACACCAAATCTGGTTGTTATCTCCTCATAAAAGTCTAAGATGTTAGACTCATTTGCCTCTTTGAGTGCTACTGCTTCTGTCCATTTGGTGAAGTAGTCTGTGGCTGTCAAAATCCATTTGTGCCCTTGGCTCGAATTGGGATTGATGGCTCCAATGAAGTCCAGTCCCCATTGCATGAATGGCTGATCTACTGTAATTGGATGTAATGGAAGGGCAGCGAGTCTCTCTTTTCCTGTGAAGAATGCACAATTCTTACACCTCTTGATCCATGCATAGCAATCACTAAAGATTCTAGGCCAATAATAACCAGCCTTCATGATTTTTAGAGCTGTCACTCTTGGTGCAAAATGGCCACCAGCTGGTCCATTATGAAATTCTTCTAATACCCTTTGGATCTGACCTGTGCTAATGCATCTCAGCAGCACTCCATTCACATCTTTCTTGAACAAAACTCCATCAATGATGGTATATGGAACAGCCTGCAACCTGAAGTATCTCCTCTTTGCTTTGCTCATTTCTGGAGGGCATAGGCCTGTTTGTAGGAAGTGCATAATGCCTTGGGTCCAACGAGGGGGTGGGGGCAGCATTGTCTTCTTCTTGCCTGTCACTCGGCTCATGGCTGTCTTGAACTGTCAAAACAACCTCTTCTTCGTTGCATACTTCTTTTTGCTTCCCCAAAACCAGCTGCTCACACAATCCTTTTCCTCTTACCAGCTTGGTGATCTTGATCTCAATGTCATACTCCATGACACGGGTGATCCAACCTGCCCTTTTCTCATTCAAATCCTTGTTGAGGAGGAAGTCCTTAACCCCAGCATGTGAGACCAGCAACTGGACCTTGTTGTTTGAGACTAAATGCTTGAATTTCTTCAAGCTCCTGATTACTGCAAGCACATGTTTTTCAATAAAAGAGTACCTCACTTATGATCATCTAGGCTCTGGGGTGAAGAAGGCAATCGGTTGTTCATCATTATCTTTGTTACATTGTACTGTAAAGAGGCGAAATAGTGTCATCACCTCCAAATGCATAGAGGATGAAATCCTTGGAAAAGTCAGGGTTGATGAGAGTGGGTGCCTGGGAGATGGCTTCTTTGATTGCTTCAAAACTCTCCTTGCCTTCTGCCGTCCATTTGAAAGCCATGCTTTTTCTTAACATTTTGGTGATGGGCTTGACAAGGGCTGCAAAATCTGGGACAAACCTCCGAACAAATTTTATCCTTCCCAGGAAACTCTGAAGGGCTTTCTTGTGGCTTGGCAATGGTAGAGCTCTTATGGCTTCAACCCTCTCTGGATCAATTACTAATCCTTCCTTGGAGACAATATGGCCAAGGAGCTTCCCTTCATGTGCAAGAAAGATGCACTTCTTAGGATTCAAAGACACTCCAAACTTTCTACACCTCTGAAACACTTGCCTGAGGTGAAAGAGATGGTCTGCAGCATTCTTTGAGAAGATAGTGATATCATCTAGGTATACCAAAGACTATCTTCTTGATCAAGCCTTTGAATGCCATATCCATAGCTCATTTGGAATGTTGCTCAATGTTCGGCAGTCCAAATGGCATCTTCTTGTAAGCATATGTGCCCCATTTGGTTGTGAAGGCTGTCTTGAACTGGTCTTCCTCCTTTACCGTAATCTGATTGAAGCCTGAGTAACCATCAAGTAGCGAAAACCTTTCTGAACCAGCTACGACTTGTAATATTTGCTCCATGGAAGGGAGTGGATAATGGTCCTTGAGAGAGGCTCTATTCAAATCTCTGAAGTCAACACATAGCCTGATCTCTCCACTCTTCTTTCTGACTGGAACTAAGTTGGCAACCCAACTAGAATGCTTGATTGGGAATATAATTGTTGACTCAATCAGCTTGTCCAATTCTTTCCTCATGAGAGGCTCCATGTGTGGATTGACTGGTCTCTGTTTCTACCTGACAGGCTTAGTATTTGGATCCAATTCGATGGTATGCTGAGCTAAGTTGGGATTGAAACCTTTCAAGTCTTCATAGCTCCAAGCAAACACGTCAGGGAATTCTTGACATAGCTGTATGAACTCACACCTTTCTTGCTCAGTTGTCATCTTTCCAATTTGCAATGGCTTGTTCTCTTCTACCAAGATGGATACCGAATCTTCTCTCTTGACTTTGAATGTTTTCTTTCTCCTTTCTAAACTGATCATTGGGGTTAAAAATGGACTCCAAAGTGATAAGTCCTTGGGCGACTTGTTAGTTCTCGGTGTATCACTGGTCACCATATTGTTGTTCCAACTTTTCTTGATTCTTAGTGAGAACTCAGCTTCTTCTTCTGAGAAATGGATGATTTGCTGGTCATTCTCAAATACTTGCCAATGACATCGTTATCCGGCCTTTGAAGGCCTCACAATCACGTGGATGTTTAGTTGTATCTTGTCTTGTTGAATGTTTTCCACAATGTCAAAGGCTGCCCCTCTGCTGCTGAAGCTGTCGTGACTTGATTCTCATTCCTAGGAATGGATTTGATGCTTAAGACCCTCAAAATCTTCCATGAGGTCCCACACCCTGTTCTTGTAGCACTGAGTAGATCATTTTTGGCAGCATGTTGTCCCTTGACCTGATTTACAATCAATTCACTGTCCCCAAAGACTTGCAAGTTCTTTATTTTTTTCTTGATTGCCCAATGCATCCCTTGTACCAAGGCTTCATATTGAGCAGTGTTATTGGAGCATGCAAATTGAAATCTAAAAGCTGAATAATACTTTACTCCTTGAGGTGAAATAAGCACGGCTCCACCTCCTGCACCTTGTCTACTCCTTGATCCATCAAAAAGCAGCTGCCATACCTCATTGTCATCCTTGTGGTTTGGCTTGGTGATGCTAGGAATAGGTTGACTTTCTTCGTGTATACAATAGACTCCTAGCTCAGATTCTTCTATTCCTTGATAAGGATCAAAATCATGCACCTTGCTTGCCCATTCATCAAGAGTTAGATCCGGGATGTTTCCAACTTTAGTGTCAGTTTCATCAGTGCTTGGGTGATCTTCTTGATCAAATGCTGAGCAATTGGCATTAATCTGACTTGGAGTATAGGGCTCAATGTGGAAGTTTGCAATAGGTTCTGACCTAATTGTAGCCTTAGTTCCATACCTCGTTCTGAACAGCATGTGTGACCAATCAGCGGACAAATATCCCCCAATCTTGGCTGTGAAGTCCCTTGACAAGCATAGGGAAAAGAGTGGTGGAAGGTCTATGACTGATACATCTTGTAAGACAACAACATTTGGACATGCATGCAAGGTAAGATTCAAATTTCTAATCACTCCAACTGTTGCTATTGCTGTCCCATCCAACTGCACTACCCCTTTGGATGTTGTTTCATCTTTGGAGTCCTAAGCGATCAGCTATCTGTTTTAGGCATTCTTGAGCTACTTGCCCCGAGTCTATCATGCAATTATGCACTAGCTGATTTCCAATGATTAACGAAACATAGAAAGGGGGGGGCTTCAACATTTTACCTTGTTGTGCTCCATGATTTCCTTCAGGTTGGGCAGCATTTGTAAGCACTTTGTCTTGCATCTGCTGATTCGAAGGCTGATCGATCCTTCATGGCGACTTGCGGCGAGATCTCTTTGGCCTGGGATAGATAGGGATTCCCACATAGATATATTGACGTTTGTTTTCTTCATCTGATCAATGATACTGAATGGAGATGAAGTACCCTTTTGTTGTCCCTTGGTTTGCACATTCACCTCTTGTACGTGGGCAGCAACAGCTGGCATTTGAGTTGGCCTAGAGGCTGTTCTTGGCTGCCCTTGTGCATTTGAAACTGGGTTTTGCTTGCCAATCATTTGAGGAGCCGTGGAAGGTTGTGGATTGGCTGGGGCTAATGGTTGTTCTTCACCCAAATTTCTCCTTTTTGACCTTGTGTTGGCTGCAACACCTTGAGAAACTGCCTGATTCATGCCACAAAAATCCTCTGCTTGCCAATTTACCAATGTGGTGTCATTTGGGGCTGATTTTGTTGGAATGTTTCTTGTTGTTGGCTATTTTCTTGGCTGCTCTCACCCTCCACACCAAAGGTTATTTACCATTAAAGATTGATTCAAAGCACCATTGTAGCACATGGATTGATTATGAGGCTCATTACATGGAAAACACCAATCATACTCCTGGGCAATGTTGTTTTGTGCTGGTACTAATGCCTTAGAGGCAGATATGGCATTTGGATTATAGGGCTGGAATGGTCTATTGGCAGGAGGCCTTGCTTGATTCTGATTTGCAGCTGGATTGGGTGGCCTTTGAGGCTGATATAGCTGCCTATTAGGTTGAGCTTGAGGCTGATACAAAGGTCTAAACCTTGAGCTTGCTGTCTCTTGAGTGTAACCAGCTCATTACCTAAATTTTGCAGTTGCTTCATGACTTCTTGAAGCTCATTTGGGGCACTTGGAGATGAAGTGGAAGCTTCATTTGAACTCTGATTTCTAGGAGTGGGAGAAGGAGCTAAGACAGGTGCTTGACTAGTACTTGGGCTCTCTAAACTTGGATATAATGGCATTGGAGGCCTAGGAGCTAGCTTGCCAGCTTGAATCAGACAATTTTCAGCTCTAATGGCAATACTATAAGCAGCAGGGATAGTTGTGCCTCCCATAGATTGAACCAACATAGAAATATCAGAATTTAAAGCTTTAAGGTAATATAGAAAAGCACCTTCTGCTGTTGGCCTGACTGCTACTGGAATTCTATCCCAAGACCTTTGAAATCTGAAGTTGAAGTCAGTTAGCTGCTCATTGGAAGCTCTCTTGATGGTTGTCAGCTGCTCCAAAAGAGACAAGTTGTCTCCCTTCTCTCCAAATTGATCATGAAGTGTAATACACAAATGATTCCGATTTGTGATAGAGCCAGCTCAAGGCTCCTAAACCATTGCAATGCTTTCCCCTTGAATGAAGACGCCAGCAATTTGACAGCTACTTGCATCTCATTAATCTCATGGATTGCACAAATGTTAGCAATGTCCTTGACATGATCACCAGGAGTGGTCTGATTTTCTCCAGTGAAGTACGGAATGTTCTTCAATGCTGCAACTGGGATTGGATTTTGTGCATTGAGAGCAAGTGGGCTGCTGCCTGTGAAGTTGACATAGGGGTTCAGTGGTTGCGCCATTCTGATTGGTCGAAGAACTCTTGAATACTGAATGAAAGGCCGATCAGGTGGAGGAGTTGAGAGAGTTCTGTTTGGTGGAGATGGAGACCTTTGAATCCTTCTTCCTCTTTGCCTTCTTCTTGGAGATAATTGCAGGTATTCAAACAGCACTTCTTCTTCTCCAACCCTCGACCTTGTGATTCTTCTCATAAGCTTTCAGGCCTGAACTGCTGAAACCAATTGATTCTTCCCCTTGGAGTCGCCAGATATGCAAATAATAGCTCTTTTCAAGCAAGAAAATTGCAGCAGATGCACATCAACTTTGCTGCAATAAAAATGAGACCTCTGCTCCCACCGGGCGTGTCAAAGCCCATGTTGCGAGACTCACGGCACCCACGGATGCTTGAGTCGGGCTTCTAGGTTGATCACTCTAGCATCCAGTGTGATTGCAAAACATGGAAACCTCTCTCAGCGTGGGGACTTGTGGCGAGAGAGGAATCTCAGTTAGAGGTGGTTCCTTAAACTCCTCGATTTAGATCTATATTTTGCAAAACTATAGAGGTTTAGATCCTAATCCTATTCTAACTTGTAAGGGACGGGGGTAGAAGTGCAAAAATTGAAACTAACTAAAGATGGTGATGCACCAAAAGGAGTGGTGAAACATATTTGTCATGCGAATAGACACGGACCAAAGTTCACAACACTAAAACATACACGGATCGATAATGTATAATTTAGTATACGAAATCAAGCAAATAATACAAGCGAGAGGATTGAAACCCATTCACAGAGCTTGCATTATCATTTCATGTCAAAAACACGCATTACACCCTCGAGAGAGGTAAAAGAAAATCATATGATCCTTGGAGAGGTCTCATCCTTGCATCAATCACTTCTTTGGAGGTGAAAGAAGAAGTCTCTTGTGCCCAAAAATGTTCCCCATTTCGGCCGATCCGGCGGTTCAATCTTTTGTCCCACTTGTCCCACTTTGTTTGATCAAGTTCCCCATTTCAGCCGATCCGGCCGGTTCGCGTCTTTTGTCCCACTTGTCCCACTTTGTTTGGATGAAGTTCCCCATTTCGGCCGTCCGGCCGGTTCGCGTCCGTCGCGTGCTTCCGGCCCGATTGTCCCAAATGCTTCACGGGATGCACTGGAGGCTTTTCGGCCGATCCGCGCCTAGATGTCCCAAATGTCCCAACCGCCCCTAGGACTAGGACTTAGCCAATTTTCACAATTTTTACGCCCAAGCTTATTTTACGCAACTTTTCGCATTTTCTCAGAGCTTGCTCCTTCCTTCTTCGGCCAGGGGAGTTAGAAAAATATCTGAGGGAACCTTAGAAACATGATTTTTTCCCCGAATCAATCCATTTGCCTTGGACTTGAGAATTTTGATGCATGTTATCAAATTAGCCCTGGTGGTGAATTTAGATAACAGCACCATTTTGAAATTGTGTCATGGAGACACTTGGAGATTTTCGTCGGGTCTTCCCATACTTAGTATTTTTTTCAAAAGGTTTTTGGGAGGTCTGGGACATGTGGAGGAGTCGCGTATGTTTGGGGACTAGCCCTTGAGTTTCATTTTAAAGAATCACCAAGATGACACTTGGAGGCCTCCACTCACTTTGTATTTTACTTGGACTTTTCAACGGCCAAAGGAGATTGCCACAGACTCGACACATGGCGCCTTCCGCTAAGCTTCAAGCCTTCAAACAAATTTTTTTGGGCCAGGACATGTGGCGAGCCCGCGTTCTTTCAGGGTTTCAAATTTTTGGGACCATCTCAAGGTGTGCCATTGTGACGCATGGCAGTTTGAAAAGTCAAAAGGGGCGGGGAAGCGGACCATCGGGAAACTTAGAATTTTTTGCCCCTTATTCTCAAAAGGGTTAAGATATTAAAAATGGCCCACAAGCCCGATAAAGGATCAGTCAAATTTTGTTTCAAAGTCAACAATGGAGGTGCAGACTCTCGGGGGAAATTTGGAAAATTTTCCTTTTAGGAGAAAGGAGCTAAAAGCATAAAAGGAAGCGTGGTTCCGCTGGGACCCACATCAGAAGCATTTCTCAAGGGTGGAGCTGCGGGGAAAACTTGGAAAAATTTTCCTTTTCCAAAAAAGATGTTAAATAGCGAATTCGGCCCTAGCAGTTCCTTTGGGACCCACCTTGGGGCACGTGTCAGGCTTATTTCTCAAGGGTAGAGGTGTAGAGCAAAATGGAAATTTTTCCATTTTTTCAAAAAGTTGTAAAAATTCAAAAGGAAACCCTCGGGCCCATTTTAAATTGAATCTTCCACGTGGACGGCCCAAATTCAAAGTGAAGATCAATGGCAGTTGTGTGTCTGAAATTGATTTTCCCCCCATTTTACTGAAAAATCCTGGAAGTGTGAGTCTTCATGATTTCTTGGTATTTCCTACATGCCAAATAGAGAGGGGAGTTAATTTTGATATCTAAGTTTAGTGGGGAGATATGGAGATGTCTTTCACCATTAAAATGATTTGGCTATTAGGCTCGATCTGATCTTCCATTTTTCTTCTCCTAAGCACGTAAAGAACCAGATTTGATAGATTAGGGGCAGAAGTGGTTGGCGAGTTGAAGAAAAAGTGATCTACTAGAAGGAGGAGTTGAATGCGGGAGATATTCGAAGAGATCTGCCCCCTTGAGCACTGACAACTTTTTAAAAATTTGATTTCGAGAATCGCGATCAAGATCATGGCGAGCACGTTGGTGCACTCAATGTTTAGGTTTTTTGGGGGAACTCGTGGAAAATGTTATAAATTGCATGAGTTTATCATGCAAATGGTTGGAGTGTTAGAGGTCGAAGAAAATTCCCAAGAGGAAAATTTGACAAAGCTTGTATTTTGAGAAGCCATCTGAGGAACCTGGTTATCTCTTTTGTATTAAGTTTGATCGTGTCAAGGTGGTTGCGAGTGTACAGCCATTGACAAGCTCTGAGATTGTTCTAGAAACTTTCCCCTACTGATAAATTTAATCAAACTCGAGTTATTCCGTGTTGATCTTGAGCAAAATGTGTCTGTTTCATTTTTGAATGTCTGCAAATAGTTTTTCTTGTTCCTATCGCAATCTTGTATTAAAATCTTTCTAAATCACACAGGTCTCAATCCTTATGATAGTTTAGTGGCATCTGCAATTTCATGTCTCAGAAGAGCTTTCATCTGGGAATGAAATAAATGATTTAAAATCACTCTTCTTTCATCTGTTGACAGAGATTGTCTGTAAGCCTCTAGGTGTACCTCAGGCATGATTGATCTTAGATTTTGATGCTTTGTTGGGTTCTTTAACTTGAGCCTTTGTGTTAGAATCTCATAGATTGTGTGAAAAAGTGCTAATTTGGGCCTCCATTGAAGCACATATTCTGGTTAAAGAAACATTTTAGTTATTCTGTGGCATTCTATTGGTTTAGCCTTCCATTTTGTTGAAGCTCTCAAAGATCTGCAAATCAAGTCCATCCTGCCTCACCTCCCACCAAAAATTCATTAAAAACATCCAATCCTACCTGTACTACCCCTGTTTGTCCTGTGTGTGTACAAATGCATAATTTTTGTTACCAAAACATGTAGAAACAATCAGGATTTCAAATGTCTTTAGTGGCCTAAACTTTGTCTAGAAAATATCTCCACTATCTAGAGTGACAACTCGTGAGAGTTATATTTTGTTGCATTGATCATATTTTCTTCAAGGTCTCTTTAACAACTTCATAAGGAAGGATATCTCCATCTCCTCCATAAACAACAGGCTATAAAAGGGTTCTCTTACCTTGGTTGAAAGGCACAACCTAAAATAGTGAGGATAGATCAAATCCTCTTGAGGGTGCTACCCATTTCTCCACATCTGAGTGACAAAAGGCCAATTAGATCCCATCCCCGGCTACAAAATGACTCATTATGATCTATTTGTCTCTAAGCTTCATGTCAATACTTGTGATGTTGCTCAGACATTGAGGGAGAATCAATTTGGGTACTAACACCTAAGTGGTGATGTTGTTAGGGATATAGTGATTACAGTTCATATTCAGACCCAAGTAAACACTTCTTGTATGCTCAAAGTGCTAATACATCTTTTCAGGCATCATCCTGTGTTTAGGCCTATAAGAATTTTCAAATTTACAAGTGTTATGTGCAATATTTCCATTTTCTACAGTTATTGCACTAAGTTTCATTTATAAATTTGGGTAAAGAAAAGTCAGATCTTTCCATTTCCAGTTGCTAGTATTGACAGACATTTGACAGATCATATTTTAGTGCATTTGCACAACTAAGGTGGAAATCCTTACTGGTGACTCCCTGTTGATCTGTTTCTTGATGAATACAAGTGTCTTAACCTCACAAGTGAGTTTTGTTACTAAACTTTTCAAAGCTATAAGGAAGAAGATTTTTCTTTGCTAGAGATCCTACTAGGACACTATTTCCAGAGCTAGGAAAAATAAAGTCAGAAGGAAGAAAATCTTGGAGAGTTGTTGGAGATCAGCAAACAAGAAAAGGGATCTCCATTGATGAAAGTGATTGGCCTATCATTGAAGACTGTTATTCAAGTGATTCTGAATTAGGTAGTCTTTTTGTGGAATTAAATTCTCCATCTGGAGAGGGGCCTTCATTTGATTTTGAAAAGTTTTCTTCTCATTCTGCTCCTGTATTTTCAAAATTTGATAGGGATTTCCAAGAAACAAGGCCTTTAGGGGATATCCATTTTGGAAGTTATACTCCTGTGTTTCAAAGACCCTTTGTCCCTCATCAATTTGTCTCCCCTCTAGGGTCACCTCCTCAAAACAACATGGCCCTACCCCCACCCAGACCTCCATTTGTTGTAAATACCTTTGGACCTATAAATTTTGTAGGGATGGATGGTTATCCAAATGCAGTTCCTCAAGATGTAAGGAACAAACTACCAAAGTTCCAAGGAAACAACGCTATAACTAGTGATCAACATCTAAATATTTTTATCAATATGATGGAAGACTTTGAGATTGAACATGAAGATGTATATATCAAGTTATTTATCCATACTCTAGAAGAGGATGCAAGGGACTAGTATAAAGATTTTCCAGATAATTCCATTGATTCTTAGACAGAGATGAACAATGCGTTTAGAGACTACAGTATGGTGATAGAACTGACCCTAGGTTTCTTCTATCAGAATTTGAAAATATCAAGAAGAATCCTAATGAGTCAGTACATAATATCAACACAAGGTTTAATAAGACCTTAAGGATATTTCATATTAGGATAAGGCCATGTGATGAATCAAGTTTGATCAAATATTCAAATGCATTTGATAAAAAGGTTGCTTACTACTTGAGGGACAAAAAGCCTACTAATTTGAGGCAGGCCTTCACCATGGCTCTACGAATTGAAAACAACATCAAAGCAATTGGAAAGCCTCCAAAAAGGGAGGGTGTAAAACTAATTAACCCATAAAAACCTCAAATAAGCAAGGTTGTTGATTTGGAAGAAGTTGTGAAAACTTTGGCAGGGGCTGTCAAAGAAATATCATAAAAATTAGCCTAGGCAGAAAAGGGAATTGGGCAAAGTTTACAAGGTCAACACAAGCAAGCAAGGCCAACACAGGTTCACAAATCACCAAAGATCTTATGACAGAGGCAAGGGACCTGTTGGATTTGGAAATAGACAGTCCCAAGATAGGGATAACATAATGGTACCTGATCCTTTGGCTGCCAAAGTTGTCGTTGTGGAGGAGACAAATGTCATTGATTGGTGTGATAGATGTTTCATGCCCCATGCTCCATGTGAGGAAGATCAACAAGAAGAGGAAGAATCTTATGATGATAATGATGATGATGTCTACATGGTGGGTTGCTCCATAAGCTTACAACAAGGGGCAACTTCAAGTGATAAGTGCTAGAATTGCTGCTGATTTTTGGGATTGCATTCACCGGGTACCTTTTCTCCCTCCCTCTCATACTTTAGAAGTAGATACTATACAAGATTTTGAATTTCCCAATAATGACTTTGAATATTTAAGGGATTTAATGATAAAGAAGTATGATGGGGGCATCCTATCGAGGAGGACAGTAGTTGTTGATGAATTATGTTGTGGCTCAAGAAAAGGAACACAACACAAGAAGTAGGGTTTTCAAAGGACAGGGGCCTTAGGCCAAGCCAAAAACTCCATTGCTTTTAAATGTTCCTAAAGAGACCCCTAAGAAAGATGCATCTGCAAAGGGCCCTGCTGTCCCAAAAAAAATCATACCCCACCTCATGCCCAAGTTTTCAAAAACCCTGTGCCATCTAATGAGTGTGTCAACCTTCTTTCCAATGTTGCCTTGCCAAAGAATGTCCCATATAACATTGCCCAAGTTTTAAGTCAAATCAAATTTTATGTTCCAATATTTGAGTTGCTTAGGATTCCTGAGTACAAGAAAAGAGCATTTGAATACTTGGGATTGAAAGAGGAGAAGACTACCCTAGGCAAAAATATAAACATTGTGGAGACTCCACCAGTCATTGAAGAATTAGAGGCACCACCAGCATCAGAAGAGCTAGATGAACAACCTAAGGTTTATTTGGGAACATCCTTAGTAGATTCTCAACTGAATGTGGATCCATTCTTTACTACCTTGATCATTAAGGATAGATTGCTGCAAAACTATATGTTTGATTCAGCGGAATCATACAATGTTATGCCTCTGGAAGTTATGAATGAACTAAATATCAAAGTGACACCAACATATGGGAAGTGCACTTTGCCATGGACTCCGAGAAGTGCCAATGGTGGGATGTGTGAAAGGTTTGGTGGTGCAACTTGTAGCTTATCTAGGTAAGAACACAAGCCTAATGTAGTCATTATTGATTGTCCGACCAAGTGGGGTATGTTGTTATCTAGAAAATGGGCTATAAGTGTTGGTAGAAGTGTTCAAATGGATATGTCCTATGCAACCATCCCTATTGAGGGCATCCTTGTCAAATTATATGGGGAAAAGAAGATGTTGCACCTTATTGAGGATCCCAACAACATCCTATGAGATATTGTACACAAGTGTTGATGTTTATAACTTCATAGGATATCTTGATGGAAAGGAGCACAAAATTGAAGAATGTAAGTATCTTGAAAAGGAAGGCTCTCCTTGGATTTTATTGTTTGATGGAGCTTGCTCCAAATTTGGTAATGGTGATGGTGTTGTTCTGATCTCTCTAAGCCAGGAAAATTTTGTCTTTTCATTCAAACTCAACTTTGAGTGTACTAATAACATTGTTGAGTATGAGGCATTGTTATTAGGTCTGAGGATTTCTTGGAAGTATGGTGTTAAGGACATCATTGTCAAAGGAGATTCAAAATTAATTGTCAAGCAAGTCAGAAAACTGTATGCCACAAAAAATCAATGAATGAAACAATACAAGCATGCAGTTTGGGATTTCATTGAGATGTTTGATTCATTCAACATTGTGCATCATGATATGAGGTTCAATGATTTGGCAGAAAATCTTGTTGTGTTGGGATCTCGGTTTGATAATTGTGCAATGTCCCCATATTGTGAATATGATGTTGAAGTATTGACAAGGCCATATGTCCCTGATAACATTAAGCATTGGCAAGTTTTTGATGATGATGCCTAGGTCAAAAGATTTTTATGGAATAAAGGATAGTTTTCTGATAAAAATATCAATTGGGAGCCAATGGTGTGCGTAGTAGCGGGAAAAGAAACCTTTTTTAGCAAAGGCATTATCCAACTAAAGACTAATACCATTCCTAGAGGGTTGTTTTCTCTTGAGTCTAACTTTGATAATGTTGATCGCATTATTAACAAAAGAATAGTATCCTCAAGGGATATTGAGGAGCATGACCTTGGCACAAAGGAAAACCAAGGAAGATCTGGTTAGGAAGCAATCTCAGCAAGGAGGAGAAGCAGTCCTACATCCAATTGCTGAAAAGGTATCAAGACTGCATGGCTTGGACTTATTCTGAGCTGAAGGCATATAGAGAGGATCTATTTCAACATGAGATTCCCTTGGAGTCTAATGAAAATCCATTCAGGAAGAAGCAGAGACCAATCAATCCACTCTTATCTCTCAAAATGCAAGAAGAACTGAAGAAACTGAGAGATGGAGGGATTATTCAGCCCACAAGGTATTCTTCTTGGGTTGCAAACCTAGTACCAGTTAGAAATAAAAATGGTGACATCAGGTTGTGTGTAGATTTTAGGAATCTAAAAAAGCATCAATGAAGGATAATTATCCTTTACCAAATATGGAAAACATGTTGCAGTTAGTGACTAGTTCTGAGTTGCTTTCCACTTTAGATGGTTTCTCTAGTTATAACCAATTTGTGGTGAAGGAATCGAAAGGCTCAAGCCACCTTTACTAATCCTTGCGGGACTTATGTATATGTCAGGATGCCCTTTGTCTGATGAATGATGGAGACACCTTTCAAAGAGAAATGGATGTTGCTTTTTTTTGTTACATCAATGAATTTATTTTTGTTTACCAAGATGATGTAAGCTGTGTTTTCCGAGAAGGTAAGTGATCACTTACTACAAATGGAGAATATGCTGATGAGATGTAGAGAATATGGCATCTCACTCAATCCAAAGAAATGCCACTTTGGAGTGTAAAGGTAAAGTTGCTTGGCCACATTATGTCACAAGAGGGGGTGATGGTTGATCTAGAAAGGGTAGAGGCCATCAACAAAGTCCCAATTCCAATAACCAAGAAGGGAATTCAATATTTCTTTGGGCTAATAAACTTCATCAAGAGATTCATATCAAACTTTGTTGAGTTGACCATTCCAATCACTTACATGTTAAAGAAGGACTAGGTCATCAAATGGGAAGAGACTTCCATCCAAGCCGTCAATGGGATCAAGGAGGCATTAAAGCATGCCCCTGTTTTAGCAGCTCTAGACTATAAGAAACCTTTCCAACTATTTTTTTTTGCTTTTGAGAACACTATTGCATCTATCTTGTTGTAGAAAGATGATGAAGGGGCTGAAAGGCCAATTTCCTTTTTCAGTAAGGCCTTGCAGGGGGTGAGCTAAAATACACTATTATGGAGAAGCAGGCATTTACCTTGGTAAAAGAAACAAAGGTTTTTATGCCTTACATTCTAAGTTCTAAAGTGGTTGCTTATGTTCCCCACACCATGGTGAAGGACATATTTTCAAAATGGAAGTCTCAAGCAAAAAGATGCAAGTGGGTGAACAAGTTTCAAGAATATGATATGGATATCCAAACCACGAAGTTGGTGAGAGGTTTGGGCTTGGCTAAACTTATTGTTGAAAGAAACTTGCAAACTATTGAGGTAAATGAGGTAGAAGAGGAAAGGGCTGGTGTTTTTGGAAAGTTGATGAGTTCTGAGTGGTACAAGGATGTAATTTTTTTATCTCAAACACTTATACTACCCTGAGTATTTAAATAAGAACTAGAAAAGAGCTCTTAAGTTGGCTTCCCAGAAATATGTCATTACTGATTTTGGGTTAGCTTGGAAGAACCCTGAGGGAGTCCTCTTAAGGTGCATTACTAAAGATGAAGCCCCCAAGATAATTGTTGATCTCCATGGAGGAGTTTGTGGGGGAAATTTTGCTGCAAGAGTCACAACACAAAAGATCTTGAGGGTTGGTTATTGGTGGCCAACTCTCTTCAAGGATACAACCTTGTTGGTTAGAAGATGTGAGAGTTACCAGTGCTTCTCTAGAAGACTGAAAGCTTCAGATCCCTACCTTTGTAGTCCATATCAATTGAAGCCCCATTCAAGCAATGGGGAATGGATTTCATTGGTGAGATTTCAGACCCTTCAAGTGCTGGCCATAAGTGGATTCTTGTAGCCACTGATTACTTTACTAAATGGGTGGAGGCAATCCCCACCAAGAAGGAAACACACCAAATTGTCATGGATTTTGTGTTAAATCACATCATTTATAGGTTTGGAGTGCCATTCAAAATTGTAGCTGACAATGCCATGAGTTTCAGGGCTAAACCTCTGGTGGCAATGTGCAAAGAGTATGGGATCAACTTGACATATGCCTCTAATTACAATCCCCAAGGAAATGGACAAGTTGAGTCCAATAATAAAAATTTGCTGAAAATTATTAGAAGAACCTTGGAGCTGAAGAAGAGAAAATGGGGTGAACAGTTGAAGTTTTCTATTTGGGCTTATAGGATCACTGTCAAAAGAGTTACCAAAAAGAGTCCATTTGAGTTAGTATATGGAACCCATGCCCTATTGCCCCTTCATATCTAATTATCCTCCTATCAGTTCATTCAACAACTAGAGGATCAAGAAATAAGTCCTTATGATGCTTGCATTAACTAGATTGTTGAACTTGATGAAGAAAGGAGGGCATCCCACCAAAGGCATGTAAAGTTTAGAGAAAAGTTGAAGAAGTTATTTGACAAGAAGGTCACTCCCAGAGCTTTCAATGTTGGAGATCTTGTGCTATTATGGGACAACAGGCATGAAGATAAGGGAAAGCATGGAAAATTAGACTCATTATGGATGGGTCATTACTCCATTGATATTAGGATTGGTGAACATACCTTTTTCTTGAAGAATTTGGATGGTGAATTGCTTGAAGTTTCTGTTAATGGCATAAATTTGAAGCATTTCTTGGATTGATTCCCCAGAAACAAGGTAAAAATCTTTTGTACAGTGTATAGTTGGTCTTTTGTTTCTTGTCTTTTGTGTTTTTGCTCGTTCTGGTCCTTGGTGACCTGTTTTTGCTAGTTTCTTTGTTTGTTCTTGGGAGATGGCTTTGTTTCTCTACTCTGTAAGCTGACTCTGTCGCCCAATGGATATTTTTGGCACTTGGTCTACCTTTGTTCTTGTGTCACTCACAGGGAGTGCCCATCCCCGAGTCGAGTTGATGTTGGTGCTTAAAATAGTCTCGCCCCATTTTTCCTTTGAAAATCCATTGATTTACTGACCTCTGTCACATTTTATTCCCTTGTGTTGTGCCTGAAAGGTCTCTGCCTTCCTTTTTTTCCATAATTAATCTTTCCTTAGGTCGATGATCACGTATGGGTCCATATTTGTCTCCTCGTTTCTCTGTTCCTCTGAAGGGGTCTGTAATTTGGGTCTCCCATTCTCTGTTCATCTAAAAACTCGGGCTTTCCCATTCTTTCCATTTTCCACAGTTGAGATTTGTTGTCCTTGTCATTTTTTCCCTAAATACTTGAAGGAAAATAAATGGATGTAGCTCTAAGGAACGTATTTGAGCCTTGTAACATTTCTGAATTCTCTGTCCTTAGAGAAAATTTCATCTCCGGCTCGAATGATTTTTTTCTACATTTTATGGTTTGACGGGTGTTTCTCCTAGTCAAATTTACATCCTTTCTTCATATAGTAATAAATCCTTTCTTTTTTTGTATGTGATTTTCACGCAAGTAAATATTTGAAGCCCCTTTTACCTGTGCACACATCAATCTCCAAACAAACATTAATTCCATATAATTTATAAAATGTAAATGAAATTAAGAATCATATCATATTACATCTCCCCCAAAAAAATTAGGGATTTAAAATTGAAAAACCTAAAAATTTTACCAAGAGTTTAATTGCACAAATGTAATGCCAAAATAAATTGGGGAAAAAAAGAAGGGGACTGGATACTTTTAAATACCCTTTCGGGTTGGTTGAAAAAACCCATACAAATTAAATAAATAAAATACAAAACATTTGATCTTAATTTATTTAATTTACCTCGCTCTATTACCATGTTAGAATTTGAGGATTCTAATAAATATGGATTTAATCAACTTACATATTACATAATGTTACGATAAATATTTAAATAAAGATTACATCATAACATAAATAAATAAATAAATACTTACAGAAATAAATAACACAGGTGACATAGTATTTAAAGTGGAAAACCCCAATAGGGTAAAAACCACTTTGAAAATAACCTTTTACTTCAGAGAACTTATTTTACATCCAATAAGATCACCTCCTCCTTTGAAACCTATTTACCAAGGGTATGAGGACCTAAATTCCTTTTTATATAAGGTGATCGGGTATGTCTCCCGACCCACCTTTTCAACCTAAAATGGTTGACACATACACCTAGGTTTATAATATTTAATATTAGAAATATAATCATTTCATGATATTAAATATTTAACCTAAAGTATATACCTAGGTTAGCATATTTAATAATAGAAATATAAATATTTCATATTATTAAATATTAACCTATATATTAGTGATGGACCCATATACATTAAGGGTTAGTCAGACCACTTAATCATTATGTTCCAACATTCCTCTCTTGTAGAACAAAGGGGTACAATCGCAGCAATCTGCAGATTATTGCAAACATGTGTGTCGAGAGCTTTTGTGTAACAAAGAGATTCTGCAGGCAAGGATAATCGACGAGTGGAATAGAATCTGCGGTTAGAGGGAGATCCATGAAATGAAGAAGTTATGTTGTCAAAATAGAACCTACGTAAACAAAGGAAGCATGTCAAAGGAGTTAGGTGGAATATTGGTGAAGTCTTTTTCTTTCGCGTGATTGGTAAACATGGATAGTTCTTTACTGGCAGAAAATGAAACATCAATTTTTATAAGCGGAGGCCACAATACACGAGAACATGCCATAAGAAGCTGCGTAATAAAGGAAATGGAATTAAACATGGTTAAGGTTCAAAATATATAGAACACTATCTAAACATTCTATAGAATTCTCATGGAAAAGGTTACTGGGAAACACTATCCTAGTGTTCTATGGACTTCTTATATAACAAAGTGTTCTTACATGGGTTCTCGGGATCCACAGAACAAGGGAACAAAGTTGCTTGAGAAAATTTTTGTGGCACAAAGAATTAGAAATCCATGGCGAGGGAAGGTAGATGCAAGTTGGAGTTCAATATGAAAAAGGTATTTTTTATGTGATTTTGATTGAGTTTGATAGGAGTTCGAGGTTGTGAGGATGCCAAGAGATGGGGAGGCTATGGGGTCATGATTTTAGCATATGGGAGATGTGATTCATTAACAAACAATGGATGAGTTGGTAACTTCCTTTAATGCTTCAGTTCTGTGAAAAATAAGTATATTTCCTAATTCACATTATTAGGTTATGTCACAATCGAGAGAGCACATGGACATAGGATGATCCTTGAGCTCACAAAGACTAATTCATTTTGAGAGCAGTGAGGAGGATGAGTGACTCGCACGAAGGCTAATACCCTCAGAAAATTATATATGGAATTTTTATAAAACTTGCAATTTATATAGATAGATGAGCATAGATTTCATGTTTTGTGGAAAAGTTGTAGTTGATGTGATGAGTACAAATTTGTCATGATTATGTGTTGACTACTTGATATGTGATTACATTGATTGAGGATGTGTTTATGGTTTGTATTTAGATGATAGATAATACTTATTGTATGATTTTCGTGCATGATTGGAGTGCATTACATTAGAGAATGCATTGACACATAAAGTTGTGAAGGAGGAAATGACAATGCGGTGAATGATACATAGTTAAATGTAATGAGTATGGCATGTGTGGATCCCACATAATTACAAATGAGAATTTATGGTGAAAAAACCTAATATTTTGCACAAATGGAGGTATATCCTCATATATGTCATGTGGGATTTAGTAAGAAAAACACACGATGCTAAGAGTGATAGGCATGATGGAAAGGATATATCTAGTTTAGGAAGATGTTGATAAGAAGTGTTACCATGATGAAAACCCTTAACTTAATTATTAGTAAATGATGGTGTTGATGGTGGATCATAATCATTTGAAATAGAAGCAACTCTATTATCTACATCCATATACTCGAGGTGATTTGGGAGGAGAAAATATTTCTCTAGGTCCATAATGCGAAGGAATAGCTTATTAAAAGAATCACAAGTATCATATACTTAACATTCTTTGAGGGGTTGTACAAGGCCACTATTAAATATATACTACATCTCTAAATCAATTTGATGGTATAAAAATTGTATATTAGCTTTGAATCATAAGATATAGTCAAATACAGGCTCATTTTCACCTTGATGGAGAGAGAGTAAACACTCATATGTATCTTAAGGGAATTTATTGAAGCTAAAGCGAGCTAGGAAATCATCTTCAAGTTCCAGGAAAGTACTTAAAGACCCACTAGGTAAATGTGTAAACCAATATGAAGCATCTCCTATGAGGCTACGATAGAAAGCTTTAAGAAGTAACTGATCATTGTTATATGAGGCCATAAGGGCCCTATAATGCTTAAGGTGCAAATAATGATCTAATGTGCCATCAAATAATGGAAATGTAGGCATGAAAAAATTCCTAGGGAATGGAGATTGTAATATCTTACGCGGAATGAGATTTCCATAGATAGTATTAGAATCAATGATAGCATAATAATATTTTCTCTAAAGGGTTAGAGTTTGCAAATAAAATTGTAAATTTCATATTGCATGCATAAGGAAAGGACCTCTTGAGGAGGTATAGCATAAGTCTCTAGAGGCTCATTCAAAGGTTGCACTTTACCATTAATGGTAGCCATAGGGATACTATTTATTTTGAAAGTAATGTGAGGTGATGTCTCATGTGCAACTACCTTGGGTAACACACGAGGTTTGATGAGTTTGGCCTCATGTTGAGGATCTAAAAGGATATTATTCATAAACACATTATCAAACTAGGAGATTAATCTAGATCTAAATAATTTTCATTAACATGTTTTTTATACTTACAGAAGTAGGAACAATATCATGATCAAGCACATTATCATTTATAAATGAATTAGTTATACAAGTGTGATTTTTAATTTCAATAGAAGTAGAAACACAATTTGACTCATTAGTACTATATGTGTAGACACAAAAATTTGGTATCGATACCCTTGTCACCTCGTGTTTTCTTATTTTCACCATGGTCACCTATCTAGACCCTTTATTTTAATTCATGTTTTATTAATATTCCCCTCCTTCCCATCTATTATCCCATTCATCTTAAATTATTGCTAATCCTCATCATTTATCCCTAATCCTCATCTCATTATCTAATCAACCCCTAATTATCCTCTCTAGGTTGTTTATCATCCCTAAACTACCTATTTTCTCATCCTTAGGCTCTCCTTAGCCTTTATTTACTCCATTTCATCCCTCACCTACCTTTTTCATCTCTCTATGCAACCCTAACCCACCTAAGCCTCCTAAAACCCTAATCCCACTTCTAATGGGCTTGATGCCTCGAGCTAGGCATCCTCCCACCACCCAAATGGATGGGTCCTCAATTGGTGGTGGTGAACCACCCAGTCACCATCGACCATATAAATCCACCCATACCCCTCCTTCAAAAGGGATGAAAAATCAGAATTTCTGTGTGACTTGTAATATTATCTTTGTGTTTGAGCTTCTCTGTAGATGTTTCACTCTTCTTGAGTCCCTTTGAGCTTGCTTGCATCATTTGTGGAGAATTTAGGGAGATCATATTGCCCTTGTGTTGGTTTATTCCATTGTTGCATTATCATTTACTAACGTTTTTTCGGGTCTAGCTGCCATTAGAGATCCATATCCAAATTTTCCTTTTATACATCTTGTGTGTAGGTTGTCAATCTTGCCCATCCACTTTCGATCACACCTAGGTCATCCTAGGTTGTTGTTGGCCCCTATCAGGTCGTTGTCAACCCTACTCTATTGCATCACCTATTCTCGCCATCCAAATCCACAATAGTTTGTTATTTTGTTTCTGTTTCCACACAATTCCCAAATGTGACATTATGTCATCCCAGATCCACTATGCCAAACCTCGATCAACGCTAACTCTACCCAGTCGTCGTCGACCCAATCCATATTTCCATCCCATTTCCTTAGATCCTCATTTTCTTACATCCTTTCTATTTCTTTTGTTTCAGATCTTCTCTGCAGGTTACCACCAGTTGTTATAGGCCTTCATCATCTTCAGATCTATATACAGAGCCTTTCATATCTACATTTTTGTTGTTGTTTTGATTCATCTCGCATCTTGGCCATCAATTGAACCTATACATCCCTAGTCACAGTCAACCCAGCTAGGTATATTTCATTTTGTGTCAATCAAGATCAGATTTTCACTTTCTTTTCATCTCTCTAATTTCAATTTATGTTTAGTTCAGATTTTGCATGTTATTCAATCCTTTATCATTTATCCTATCTTCTTATATCAATGCGGGGGTTGACATCCACATAAGGAATTTCAAACTTCTTGGAAACAACTTCTTTGAGGAAACCCCCTCATCCACCATCTAATCAATTTCCTTTCTAGTTGTATTTTTTTGCAGATCTATCAAGCTTGCGCATAGAAGGAGTCTACTTTACATCCATCCTTCATCACCATCTTATTCCAATGTAACATAAACCCTTGCATGTTTTGATTTTCTTGATTTTATTTAGAATCTAGCTCACTAATTTGAGTAGGAAAGACAAAAATTCATCCAACATTATGGCACACCTGATGGGACTACCCTTTTAAGTGAGTCTCTTGCTTTTCATTTTTCATTTTCCATATTTCTTCTATCTTCCACTAACATCGCGGGTAGAGCTTTTGATTTTGCTTATTCATGTTGGGATTTTGGATTTCTTGGATATCTCTTTTCATTTACTTTATTATGAATATTAGATAAAAAGGAAAAATGAAAACCAGGTATTCCCCTTTTTGTCTTAGTTTCTCCTTTTTACGTCGCATTTTCCATTCCTTGTGTGGTTTTTCATATTTGGTTTTGGGATTAAAATAAACCTCTTTCATTCTTACTTGCAAATCTAGTGTGAGTAGGGGTTAATTGGTTGCATTTCACACTTTTTCACACACATCGAAATAATACCATACCATGTGGACCTAATTGGTATTTCATCACCCAATAGGAAAGCCACCATGATGTTTTGGCCACGTTATAAATCGTCTACAGACTTGGGCCTCACGTACCTTCGGGTATATCGAGGACTCCCCATCCAAAACTACTCAAAACCAGCCTTATATTTCCATTTCTTAGGTACCCTCATTATCCACTTCCTTTTTTCTTTTTCACATTTTCTAATTAATCAAGATAAATAAAACATTGCATGTTTAACTTGTTTTATTTAATTAGTATAGTCATTGTTTTCTTGTTTTTCATGCCCGTTATCATGCGCTCTTTAGCTAGGAAAATGGAACAAATTCTTGCATCAAACAATCCCATCACTTCATCCCAATGAACTTCCACCTTGTCCATTGTCCCATTTATGCCTTTGGTCACCTCTTCCATGGTCATCTAGCCTTTGATCATCAATATGCCCCATCAAGAATCTCTTATCCAAACCACTACCCATGATGAGACCAACCCCTTTTTACATCATCAATCCATCCCATCTAGGTCAGCCATGCCTCAATCTACTACGTCAGTTGAAGCTTTTTAGGCCTCCCATTATCCCTCGTGGAAATGTGGAGTTCCAAGAGCTCCTTGATGCTAATCTTGTGGCTCTTCATGATTACCTTCTTAGGAAATCAACCCAACTTCCTATCGATGGGCCACCTATCCAAAAAATCTATGCTTATCATTCCAATCCCAAAACAACCCAAGTTCTTTCTTCACATCTTGTGGTGTTTTTCCCTAGATCCATGAATGAGCTCGTTATGGCCCAACATGAGTTTGATCCATCTTCTTCCACTAATCCTCAACCTCATCAAACCACTCAACTAGTCACACCCATTCCTCCTAATCTACCTCCCATCAACACAACTATCACTACCTCCACTCCTATCACTTCTTCGTCTACCATCATCACTAGTATCCCCATCCAATCCTCCCAAAAATCTCCAATCATTTCCTCTAGTATCCGAATAGCATATTCAGTCATTACCCCTCACATCCCACATTCATGCAAATTTCATAACTTCCCAACCTCACCCAACAGATTCTACTGACACTCACCAACTTCCTATTAGCAATGTTTACCATTACATGATGTCTAATCCACCCCCTCAACAATATCAACCCATCAACACTCATATCCCCACTCATCATATACCTCAAAAAATCATATCCCCATCTCACAACAACCCACCCAATCTCAACAATCATATCACATTCCTATTTCTCAATATCAACCATTGCAACAACCCATCCAATCTCAACCAATGACTTACATTCCTCTTCATCAAACAATTCCTCAAAAACCCACTCATTCACAAGCCTACCAACAACCCTATCAAGCCACTTCTCATGTCATACAGCCACAACCATCTACCTCTCATCCAACCACTTCAAATGACCCCATGCATGCCTTGATGAATAGGTTAGATAGCCTTGAAGCCGCTACCTTGGGGCCCAAGGTTACATTCTCTTATGAATAAATTTACAATGAACCTATCAATCCATCGGTCCTATTCAAATCCTATCCTCATTGGGAACTTCTGAAATTCACCAAATTTAATAGTAAGGAAGATCCCCAACAACACCTTTATGTGTTTAGGCATGCATGTTATCTCATTGCCCATGATCAAGACCTCATGCTTCACACTTTTCCTATGTCCTTGGCTGGTCCCACATTGGATTAGTATAATGGCATCCCAACACTTATTGTTCTCATTTACCCAACTTGCACAACTATTCTTAGAACATTCATCAATCAACGTTACATGTAAGATCACCATTACAGATTTATACACCATTATAAAATTCAAGACGAGTCTATCACAAACTTTTTCACACGGTGGCATGGAATCATAAATCAATTATCATTTTCCCTTCCACAGAAATATCTCATCAAATTATTTTCATGCTCTTGTGCAAAGCATATCTCATCCACCTTACAAATCCAATCATTTCAGACATTTGAAGAAGCCTTCACTATGGCTCATAAACTTGAAACTCATGCCCTTGAGCAAGGCCAACTTAAAATTAGATCAAACAATCCAAAATCCAAGTTTACTAAACCATCTACACATAGTGACAAATCCAAAAATGCAGCCAATGTCATAGTGGTTAAGTCTTCTTCCACCTCCACTTCTAATACGGGGCCTCAACAAAGAGCTCCTAGACTCGCCACCCAACTACACTCCTCTTGGAGAATCATATAGCTCTATATTCAATAAATTGATGGTGTTCCATCTCATCACACTTCCCCCATTCGCCCATTCAAAAATCAAGACCTAAACCATCTAGGTATCATGAAGACCACTATTTGATCAACTAAAAATGAACTATGTAGTGTGGGGATAGTTAATCTAAGCTATGAATAGCTATAATAAATTGAATAAATGCAGAAAAGATAGTATGTAAATAATATAAGTAACAATGCAAAAGAAAATGCTAACCACGATGTCCAAGAAGGAAGAGGAAAGAACTCGATGAATAATAGATGCCTATCGGAGAGTGTCGCAGAGATGAGTGGAAAAATTAGAAGTAGGAATGACTATGCAGAGGTCTCGAAAAGGGTGTATCTAGAGGATCTAGCTGGATTTGAGCACATGGAGGAGGAATGGGGCACCTATTGGTGCTCTAGTCTACAATCTGGGTGACTTATTCTATGTAAAATCTTTGAAATTGATCTCTGTATAGTTGGATGATAACCTGGAACCTCTGTTGTGTATCGCATCAACTTTGTTATCCTACGCTAGATGTCACCAATACTCTAAGATGAAAAAAAGACCTGCAAGACCCCAAAACAAGCATCAAACCCTAAAAATAATAATGCATATGAAGGGGTCAGACTAACCTTAGCTACCATAATGGTGGACTTACTAATTGAGCGTTGCACTACATCTCAGACCCGATGTAGTTCTATGTGCAAGTGTGTGTGAAGATGCCCTAGGTTGCTCTTGTTCCAATTGTACTTTGTGAAGTAGTGAGAAATAACTGTGTAGAAAATGTAGTCGAATGTGTGCATGGAATAGAATAGAATCCATCCCCTATGAAGTGTGATGCATATGTCCTAGTTGTGTGCCTTGATGATGGAGCTATGTGGATGCAAGTGATCTCTAATGCAATAGATGGATTCAACTCTAGATGGAGTGATAGTAGTAAGTGATGCTAGGTCCCTCATTATGGTCTCATAACTTTATATTTATAGGGTTCTCTTGGTCTAATTTCATAATTAACCCCGAAAAGGTTGACCACAAGAAAGATAAGGATGTAAAATGGCTAAAAAGATCCCAAAAAGTGGTGGAAAAGTGCAAAAGGGATCGGGGTGCCTCTGGTGGGACCATGGAACCCACGGGTGCCCCATTTGGGGCTAAAATTATGGGAAATGACCAAAATAGACTAGGTATGTGGATGAAAGGGGCCAAGAATGAAAAAATAAAATAAAAAAATGGCCAAAAGATGGGGTAATTAGTACTTTTTTCACTTAATAACCTTCTAAATAGTAGTATGAGACCGGGATAAATAATGTCTAAAGTGCATGATTTTGTGACTATATTTTCCCCCTCTTTATGTTGGTGAGTGGAAAGCTTGGTAATATAAAGTAGATAGAGATGTGTACCTGATGTCCATGAAGAGTTTAGTACAAACGCGTCAAATAACTAGATAAAATCATGGAATGACAAGAAAAAATGGAGCATGGAAACTAAAGATGAAAAATGCACAAAGAAAAAGTGATGAGAGTGAATCTAGGGAAGAACACATGTGTAGTTGTTGCGGTGTGTAATATACCTATATATGGTTAGTAAAGCGTGTGTTGTTGCGAAGTGTTTTTGTTGATGGTGTTGTTATTATTGCCCTCAATTTCATAACTTGTTTCTTATATGACCAGATTTGCAAGGAGAAAATTATCAAGTAGTCAAATATGTATGTATATATGTGTGTGTAAAAATGTAATGTAAAAGATGCATGTATATGTAAAAATAAGCAAATGAAAGAGTGTAAATTGAACATGTGCACCTGATCCATGTCGAGAAAGAGAGTGTAGAAGGATATCCTGTACCACAAGTTTTTTTGGCAATCTCAAGCCACCCCGGTCAAGAAGTGTAGGGAGAAATTATTTGTTTCCACCAAGTTCTAACTACTTCCCTAAATGTGTTTGAAGAGATCTTTGTATTATCCTAGTTTTTTGGGCAATCACCACTGGCTGAAGTAGTGTAGAGAGGCACACCCATTGTAACCTCCAAGCCTATAACTACTTCCCATAATGTTAACGGTATCATGTCCTATAAAATTTGTTGTGTATGGGGTAAGTAGACTAATCTAAACCCACTCAGTGTATATAACTAAACCAAACTATTGTAGAATATTTGTGTTAGTATGTATAAACCCCAAATGATGCCCCCTCTTTGGGGGCAAATGTGATGTCGTTGATAGGAGAATTTGGCCCTAAAGAGGACCAACCACATGTACAATGTAACTTTTCCCTGCAGGGGGAAGGGAATGCACTTGATAAAAACTAAGGTACACAACAAGGATGGCTAGCCAAGAAAAGTGTTAGTACAAAAACACATGCATGTAAGAAGACAATGTGTAATCTATGCAGACAATGTAAAAACTACCAAGCACAGTAGTGTAAACACACAAGAAGACAAGTAAGTCACACAAAGAGGGTCACAAATATGGGACATCAATCACAATGTCACAAGACATTGAAGGCCATCATGGATGTAAACAAAAACAAGTTTGAATACCAAACATAGTGCAAGGCCCGTGATACAAGAAACAAATAATGGTAGACAAGTACAAATAAGCAAAAGAAGTAGTCATGGAAACATGTAATCTTGCAAAACAAGTGTTGCACATGGAACACCCATTAGCATGTTAGAGAAATAACCAATATGTCAAAGCATGAATAACCAAGTAATGTAAAGTGCTAAGTACAAAATGAAACAATATCACCTGTGAGTGACAAATGTGGATGCCCCTAGTGACCAATGTAGGAAGGGTAGAAGGTGAGAATCCATGCTATGTGTGAAGGATCTGTATATGTGATCACAAATAGACAAAGGTGTGAACACGCATGTGTGGATGGTAAACATAATTACATATAATAAATCAATCTAACATGTGTAGTAAATTTATCATGTAAAACACAAGTAAACAAGAGTGAATACATCAAAAACAATACAATATGTTTTGGATGGATAAAATGGAATGCAAGATGGAATGATATGATTCATGTGCCTCCCAAGTGGATGGAAATGTATGAAATGAGGATCATTTTATTTTCCCCCTCAGCAATCAATAATGAATCGTAAATGAGAGTGCTTCATCGAGAAATGGTCGAGTAGTGCGTGTTGTGTCTAGCCCGATGTGTTGAGTATGTAGTTATAGTGATGAGATGTGACCTAGAAATGATGTGTGTGTGAACCCTATAGCCAAAGCGTATATCACGACTATATGAATGTATAAGTGATGATTTATCCTAAGCGTATATCACTATAAGATGAAAGGATGAGTGATGATTTATCCCTAAGCGTATATCACTACAAAATGAAAGAAGGGAGTGGTGATGTAACCTAAGGTGTATACCACTATAAAATGATGGAATATGTGACGATTTATCCTGAAGCACATGTCACTAACCTAGGATTGTAACATGGTGATGATTATAAGGTCCATTTGATTGGTATACCCTCTGACGATGAGTATAGACCGAGGAACTAAAGTACGTCATAGGGTGGTGAGTGCAAACAGGTAGAAAATAATGTAGTATGTGTGATGACCATGTGATGAGTAACATGTATAAATACACTATGTGTAAGATGTGATGGTATATATTTAGAATGTATAAAATGTAATGTATAACACATACTGTAATACATGTGGATAGATGAATAATGTAGTATGTAGGGATGAATGTAATGCTAGACGCATAAATGATGAAGACTAGCATAATGTGTAGAATGTGAGTAATGTGCATTGTATGATGTATGGTATATGCCTATGTATAGGATGTGAGACAACATGTATAAATAGCCTAATAGTGTATGTAATTCATAGGATGAATAGTGTATGATAGTAAGCATGTGGATGATATAAGTATGGTATATGTAAGAGGAAGACTAGTATGATGTGTGATGTGCAAATGTGAAAAAGTATGTAGGTTAAATGTTGAATATATGGTGTATGACATGTTATGTGTGATGAAATGCAATGTATAATGCATATAGTGCAAAGGTGTGGGGTTCGGTGTAGTAGTATTCCCTCAACGGTAAAGTGTGAATCAAGCACAAGAGTGTGTCATCGGGAACGACAATGTTAAAACATGTGATGAAAATTCCTATATGAAAGTGCAAATATGATAAATTCATAAATGCTATGATGAGTAGTGGGAGGAATGTGGAGTGTTATGCCCTCCCAAGTGTGTGCACAAATAAATCATGTAAAATCATCAAGAAGATCATCATCCTCTGGGTCAAATTCATATGGATAAGCATTGGTGACTGATAAGAAATAATGTGTCGGGTTGATCATGCAATGAGCTATTAAGGTGTAAGTTGTACATGCCCATAACATATTCCTCATCAATGAATGGAGGATGTGGGAAACCGTGTGCATACCAATGAGTGAGATTTTGTGAATAGCCAAGAAAATAACTATTGTAGATAAAAGCATGACCGAAAGGCATAGGAAATGAAATGTTGGTATGACTAGGATCTAATGTGCCTCCAATATAAGTAAGCCAAGATTCCCCTAATGTGAGTGGAGAAGAACAATGGGTATGTGATAAATAAGACTAGAAGATGAAAGACACGCAAACCATAAGTGGCAATTATATTGAAAAAACCATAGTAGAGATGAGGGGCATGAGTAGAAGGATGGAGATCCTCAAAGGTGAAACCAAGATGAGCTAGACCATCATGGGAACATGTAGTGACATCGCATGTAGGATCAAATGGAATATGTTCCCAATATGAGTTATGGATGAAAAGTGTGTAAGTGAATGGAGGGCGTGTTAAGGCAAGCGGTGCATGTGAAGGTGGATGTGATAGAGCGACGTCCATAGACTAGACAAGCCCCTGATAAGGAATCATATCCATTGTAGTAGAATTAGCATAGAAGGAAATACATTTATCAAAAAACAGTACCATTAAGGGGTGGTAAGTGAGGTGGTTCTTCCCTAGGTTAGGGCTCATTTGTAATGTATATGCGTGGAATAAGTAGAATAGTATTAGGATCCTTATCACAATATTGAAATGGATCGCGGTCATGAAAAATAGTATGCTCCATGTTCTCATGTAATAATTTGACACAATTATGTACAGTGGATGTGACCGCTTGCATGACATGAAGTCATGGCCTTCCTAAAAGACAGTTGTAGGAGACCAGGAAATCAACAACAAAAAGACAATATGTACAAATCTTTGGACCAACAAAGTGATAGGAAACACAATATGACTGATATAAGGATGGACGTAACCATCATAAGAACGTAGTGAAATACTAGTGGGACTAGAATCTTGAGCGGTAAGACCTAAAACCTTAAGGAATGACATAGGACACAAGTTAAGTTCAAATTTGTTATCAATCAAATTACGCTTGGCAGCTACATTATGAATGCAAGATATGATATGCAGTGGTGGATCATTATCAAAAGTGTGAACATCATAGGGAAGGTTAGACTTAAATACTATATGTGAGGAAAAGGTGTCAAAGAAAGGCACAATAAACTGCTTCTAGGTGCATATCAATAATACGAATAGTAAAAATAAAATATTGGACTCTATGTAGTAAATCGGATTGGAAATCAATTAATCATTGATTGAGATACTCATAATACTTGAATGAAAATTCAAGCCCCTAGAAGGTGCAATGAAGAAGGGTCGGGTTCACCAAAATGATTAACTAAAAATTGGACTAACTATGTAGTGTGGGGATAGTTAATATAAGATATGAACAACTGTAATAAAGTAAATAAATGTAGTAAAAGACAATATGTAAATAATCTAAGTAACAATGCAAAAGGAAATAATAACCCTAATGTGCAAGAAGGAAGAGTAAAAACATGGCTAAATAACATATTCATGTCGAAGAGTGTCGGAGAGATGACTGGAAAATCAGAGTAGCATGAACATGTAACGCCCACAAATTACACACACAAATACGATAGTAATAATACCAGGATAAAAAATTTAACTAATATTGCTCACTACACAACACCACAAGGGCTCCAAGAAGAGAAACTCAACAACGCATAAGACACTTACATAATTCATCGACTCATATAGACACATGACAACACCATATACATGTCGATGCCACACTTTCCCCAATGAAAAAATACTAGTAATAACCCCACCACAAGAAAGGGGATTGGCAAACCCACAACACATCATTACCATGATTACATCTTAGTTACGATTAACATTCCAAGAACATTATTGTGCAAGGATAATTTTATCATTTTTTCACCTATAGATTCTTAAATTCATTTCACATTCAACTTACAATTCAACCATTTAAGTTGGCTCTTTATCCCTTATGACAATCTCCATAATTTACATAAGTATTTGCCATATTTCAAATTGCATACAAAGTTCCTAATTCTCTTGTTCTTATGTTAAGCTTATGTTTTCTCAAACGTTTATTTAATGTTTAAATTTTACCCTCACTACATAAGTGAATCTAACGTGATATCAAGAAAGAAATCTTAGGATTTAAGGGAGATTTAGATTCAAGATACATTTTTCCATGAACATTCTTTGATCATGGTATCCTTATTTCCCTATCGTAGTTAATATAGTTTGATAAATTGTTGAACCCATTCAACATTTCCAAGTCAAGAAATTTTATTTAGATTTATAAATATCTTTTTTTTTCTCGAAGTTGATCTCACCAAGGCAATTCATATTCTTTTTAACACAAGGAAATGTCTAATTGAGTTATAAGGACTCCAAGAGTGACATTATTCCTAACCTCAAATCTCATTTTACTCTTATATTCTTTACTCTTACATTGCACTATGGTCTCATTATTGGCATCACTTTATAACAAAAGAGTTACAAAAGTACTTGTCTAACATCTTGAATAAGTACATGATTGGAAGCATTATAAACTACACATGAACCACAAGTGATTTTTGTTCAAGGTAAGATCCCATGTTTCTACATTTCACGATTTCATGTGAAATTTCTTTTATTCTTAATGTCATAAAAGGGCATAACAAGGGATTACGGGACCAAGTTTCCGGTTTCTTGGGTTCTCTAAAGTCAACATAATTCAAATCAATTTCATTTGTAAGGAGTTACTTACCATTTTCTACCCACAAGTTAACCCCTTAATTAGCCAAGGTTTGGTTTAATTCCAATTGCACCTAAGGATCTACACCCCAACTATATATGAGTTTAAGGTGAGAGTACATATTTATGCTAAACAACCTTCATGAAAGACCAAGGTGTTATGTTGTTAGTATCCAAGGTAACACATTTATCTATGAGGAACTAAAGAGATCATTAACAAGAGTTTAAGTCATAGGATAACTATTTCACTAGCTCCATTTGTGTTGGTCCAAGAGGGTTTTGGTCTATGTTTAATGTTGGTTCCCATGAGCGCTACCTTAAGAAAATATCATTCTCCTTACTACACACACGGTTTCCAATCCTAGAAGGGAACCACCTACTCTGGAGAATGTTGGACCGTGTCATGCCTATTCATCGGGTTCACGAGGATGACACTAAGCATACAAGCTATGACGATAAAATCATACTTGTGATCTTATTTATTTAATCTAGAAGGTGTTACAAAGCGTAAGGATTTTATTTTTTCCTAAGGTTTTAGTTTTCTATGCTAAGAGAAATCACACAGGAAGAGTAGTTATACATGAATTTTATACTAGGGTTGACTATTGTGGTTAGATTCCTTTATTACATTTTCAAGGTAAGAGACACAACACCAATTATTTAATCGTCTATTGCACACTAGAAATGCACTATAAAATAATAAATTTGATTTCATTTAACATACATATCCAACCTGTTGGTTAGATTTTCCTCATAGCACAAAACCTAGGCAGTCATGAGATAAATCTCCCTCATTTAACCGTGAGGCTCCCGTGTCGATTTTTCAATTAAAGTATGCTAATATCTAAACGGGTTTTACTTTAACTACTCGGTTAATGAACCGTATCCGAATGAACAAGCAGTTCACAGCAAGTAAGCGTACTGCTAAAGAAAGGAAAAGTTATAGAAGAAGATAATTACATAAACACATAGAAGAAATGGGGAACATGTGCATCCCAATCGAGTAGATGGCGAGCTGATTGCATGTACATAGAAGAATCCAATAGATATAAACACGAATTTTAAAACAAAGGCAGATATAGATCCGGATCTAAAATAACACAAAGTTTATTAAGAGATCTAAGATTAACAACAAGAAACACAAGTACACAAAGTGACACAAAGTTCTCCGAAACCTTCTCCTTTGTATTCATTTGCTCCAAGTGGCTCTCGGGGTTCAAAGCACAAAGTCTAGAACACAAGATTGTTGCTTACAAATTCTAATCATTAACCCGAAGGTTCTTCTCCTCCTTATAGAATGTAGGAGGGAAAGTAAAATGAGAAATCTAATCGAATCTGAAACGTAAACAACAAGTAAAGATGACATTTGGCAATCATCCTCAACTAACTTATCCTTAAGTGGCACATGTATCACTTAACTAATAGAATTTTTCCACATGACTTTTAAGTAATGGTTTCAAAACCAATAACTTAAAGTTTTACAATTTCATCCAGAACATAGAAAATAGAAGAAGAAAGAATAGAAGAAGAATTCATGTCAATTTGTAACATTTATGTCTTCTTTTTGTTATGATATTAGATATACTTGTTGAACTTGTGATCCAGCATCTTCTCATTTGTTTTAGCCACTGCTACCTTCTCTGTCCTAAACTACAACAATCCTTCATTCAACACTTTGATGCACGCTTCCATGAATGCTCTGGCAGCTATAATGTCTGACAGTGATTGGAAAGAAGCCCGTAGACTTGTGTCGTTTTGACTGAAGGTCGTGTATCTCCACAAGTTTCCTGCTCAGCTCCATGGCGATCCATCTATCATTTGGATATCTGGGCATCTTTATTGGTTCTCCAAAAAAGCCTATAACCCTGAGGTATGTGAAATCTACAAACTGAATGAATAGACTGCCAATCCTGGATACAGCTTCCCATGCTTCTTTGCTTACCCTGTTGACCTTTAGGTCCTTGTCTAGCTTGCAAATGAAATCATAGAAGAATCCATCATTGACCACTTTGAAATCCTTCTCACACGCAGGTACAGTAAGTTATGGGTAGCACTTGAAAATGGGGTCCTTAGAAAGAACGCCACATCTATCCAAACTTGGAAGATGCCTTGTGAAGTCAGCAAAGATACACCAAGTAGGAAGTCATTTTGAAGCTGAAAGTATGCTTCACGTTCCAGAGTTGCTCACCAATGTTGTCACTAATAATTTCTAACCAATTGATTATGGAATCAACCTTGTTGACTTCAATGGTCCTGATGAAAGCATACATCCATGTACGGAAAGTGTAAGCATTCACCTCGCCATTAATCCTGCATAACAATTTGATAATATCATCGACCTCCTGCACCAAATTGGACCACAAAAGAGTTCTTGGGAACTTGGAAGGAGATCTAGGCTTCTTCATGTATCTGCTATTCATTATGCTCACGCAATCAACTCTATGCTTCTCCCACCTGCTGCCGGCATCTGAAGGCTAATGGAAGTCACCACCTTTCGTACCGGAATCTTCAAACAATAATTGATGAACTCTGCGTCCAGCCAAATTATTGTTTTCCCCGTAGCATCTCGCACTGATCTGGATGAAGGATGGTAAGATCTAGCGCACTCCATAATAAACTCTGGCAACTGGGTTGTGCATGGAAAGGCTGCAGCTCGAATAATTCCACTGCTTTTAACCGCACGCATGAGTGAAGTCTTTCCCACTCTAGATCTATCAATCAATTCGAAAGAGGTTCCAGACCTAGATCTGTGTCTCCTATGTCTACAAGTTTGGAAGCGATGCATGACTCCGTTGTGCTTTCTTTTTCATCTCTCTTTGCCATGGCTTTGTCTATCTTTGTCTGAATAATTCTTTTTCTTCTTACTTGGCCGATTTCTTCAATACTGGTGTAGATCTAGATAATTCTTCAGATTCGAGGATATATTCAATGTATTGGACATTGATTAGAGCTCCTTTTCTTTTGTAAAGCACCTGTAATGAATTCCTGCAATTAATTCAGACAAAAATGGCCACCGGAGCATGAATAGTGAATTTTAATTGTAAAAATCTGCACTTTTCAAGCCTACTGCCCCAAAAATTGATGTTTAATTTACATGCAAAGAGAGCATGAATCTTTCCAACTTCACCTGAGCACCTGTAATACTTATGCAAACAATTATGCAGACAAAAATCAACCTCCTTCAATGCATGCGCCAAAATTGGAAGCTTTTAGCCTTGGTTTCACCTTTGTCTGAGCAAAAATCCTCTTCAAATGGGGCGCACTTTTCCTCTTGGCTGCAATTCTTTACCTGTGAATTAATTAATTCACCCTTATGGCAGCCCATGCTTATATAACCCTCATAATTCTATAATTAATAATTGCCCTTCCTATTCCTGGAAATTAATTAATTAAAAATTGTGCTCTTCTCTTTAATCGATGTTTAAAAATAGTATGTTTAAGGACAACCATCCAATAAATTAAATTAATTCAATTTAATCATCCACACTTCACTTCACTTAAGCTTCACAATTTGCTTTGACCATAGCCACTAAAAATAGGAATTTATTTAATGATTTAATGCTTCAAAAAACATTAAATCTATCATAAATGGGCACACTTTTTGACACGAAGGGGGCAGCCTTTAAATAAATTAAATTTAATCCATTTAATTTAAGTCTATTTTTTTAATTCCCTTTGGCTTTGTTGACTTTCTTTCATGCCTAGGCGCCAAAATTAGAAGAAGAAACAATTAAAATAATCCACTTTAAAGCTGCCTTTATCTCTCCAAAGGGGTCACACTTTTTGGCATCATATAATTCTATTTTTAAGAATTTTTTACAATGGGATTCTTTACCCTGCAAGGCAGCCCCGGAAATCCCATGATCCACTTAAGTGATTTGACTTTGACAATGGGATTATTTACCCTGCAAGGCAGGCAATAAAATCTCATGATTTCACTTAAGTCACTTTTCTTTTATTTCACCATGGGAATTTTTACCTGCGCAAGGCGTGCAATAAAATCCCATGATTTCACTTAAGTCACTTTTCTTTTATTTCACCATGGGAATTTTTACCCTGCAAGGCAGGCAATAAATTCCCACCTGCTTGTTGCCTCTAATTTTCCCACTATAGCTTAAGTGAATTTTATATCATGGGAAAAAGTACCCTGTTAGGCAAGTACAAAATTCCCACCTTACCTGTTGCTTCTATTTTTTCCACGGCAACTTAAATCCTTTGCTTTCCAAAATGCACCCAACCCCGCAGAGGCTTTTCAAGGTGCATGACTTCGCCATTTCCTAGTGAACTGACCTCCGATGGTGACTTCCTCCAAGCATAACGTGCGTGTATGTTCTTCACTTTACTCCAGGCCAAAATCGGGCTAACCTAAAGAAAGAAATTGGTCCAGAGAAATTTCACAGAAAACGAAATGGGACAACACAAAAACACAAAAATTGCCAAAAGTCATAAATAAAGCCCAAAACTTATTCCTAGTTAAAACCCTTCTGGAATATAGGAGTAATGATATGTTCGATCACAACAGGGTTAAAACAGAGCGCAAATTGCCTCAAACAGGGCTCAAAATAATTAAATACAAATTTCCCACAAACAAATCCTGACGACAACATATAACAATTTTGGGCATCTGGGTATTTGGCGAAAAAGGCTAATATGGCTCTTTGGGAATATCTTGATGCAATACAAGAACTTTCAGAAATAAAAACACAAAACGACCCATTATTTTAAAAGTATGAATTTTTTTCGAATAGGGTAGTCGTAGATTTCAGGATGAAATCATTGGACACCAAACCCCTTTTCCTTTTTTACATACAGAAATTTGAATCAAATGCACCTATGATTAAATGCACATTTCCCAAGGCATTCCTAAGACTAGCATATCATGCATATCACCAAATTTCAAATATAAAATTTTCTATTACATTGCAATTACATTAAACATATATACATTTTCCAATAAAATATATAAATTACAATAATAAATAATGAATTACACCACACCTTTTCGTCATCTTTCATGCATCTTACAAAACCATGTGAGCATGAAATCAGCGATAAATCGCTGGCATGGCATCCACCTAATCTAGCATAATTAACATTTTTAGTTTCCCATTTACATAATATCATTAATACTTTGCATTCAAAAGAAGAAGGTTAGAGACACATATTTATTTCACTTCATTCGCTTCATTTCCTAACCAAGGAGAGAGAAAGAAATAGGGAGAGAGAGAAACACTATTTTGCCAAAAGTTCAATTTTACACAACAAGTCACACAGTAAGGTTTCAAACAATTATTTACAAGTGTCAACAAGTTTCCACGATGGTTTGGGAAACCCGACATGGGTCCTACAACTTTCTTCTTACGTTTCCCTGCTAGCTATAAAAATGTTCAATTAACGCTCGAGGCTAAGAAACCACTTTCAAATGTTGTCCACTAATGAGCAAACACACCACGGGTAAGTTTCTACGTGTCCTCCTATACACCAAGAATTCATAGGAACTGATGGAATTCAAAACTGGCAAATGATTTACGATTGGTGGCTAGTTTTCCGAGGCCATTGGTCGTAATTGGCCTAGTTGTAAACGATCAAAAGTTAGCTTGAGGGATCGAAAACCATGTCCAAAACTGACATTCGATGGATGAACGAGCAATGAGAAAACCTCCTACAATTTCCCCTATATATGGATAATTCACCAGATTCGAAGGGACTGAGAACTAGCAAACGGTTTTCAAATGGCGACAGGTTTTCTGGAGCCACCAGTCGTAATTGGTCTAGTTTGACCTAGTCAAACTACGATCGAGGCCTACAAAATGACTTTTCCAAACTATCAAGAAAAGTGTTTTTCCTCAAACTAAAGGTTCTAAGAAATTTTCTAGTAAAAATACTAGAGGTTTGCGAAGGCGGATAAACATTTCATTGTTTAGGATTCAAACGACGAGCTGATACGAAACCCAAATTTTCAAATTTAGCAGCTTCCTACAAGCTGCAAAATGGTGTAACAGGCTCCTAGAAGGGCGTCAAAATATCACAGAAGATCATTCAAGGTTGATTCAAGGATTGAAGTGACTCCTCCCATAACAAGGTACATGTAGGAAACTTAACATCTTCTTTCGAAGTTAAAGGTTATTTTACACGTCTAAAAATCACAATTTATCTATTTTAAGAAGGGAGCGGTCAACATATTCACAGGGAAACTCAACTTCAACCTGTCAATACAAACGGGTACTATAGTAAATAGGTTTGGTTGGGACATTTTCTTGTGATCATCACGAAGTGAGGGTTTAAGTCCATTATCTACCAAGGAATATTGGATCCTGTAAGTTACGTTATAACGTTTTATTGTTTTAAAAGAAGTTTATTTCATATAATCAAATATACGAAAATCCTTTGGTTTAAAAATTTTATTCTATTTGCAAAAGAAAAACTAAAGAACATAAATTATGAGAGATGAGGAGAGATGAACCATGCCTAGAAAGTATTAGCGCTCACATAGCAAGAGGTGCGCCAGGCGGGTGTCTGTAGCCACATTTCCTCATGTAATGCATATATGTCATTCTCTTCTTCACATATTCAAGACGAACTCACATAAGTATAGGCTGTGTATATTAGTGTATTCTTCAAGATATTGTGAGTAGTATCAAGCATCAACCTCCTATTTTCCAAGCTCCACAACCTAAATATTCTTCACTTTTTGTGCTCTTTTTCAAGTGTTTGTTTTATGAGTGTGATATCTTCTATACCCTTTTGAACATTGCGCATTTCAACATAACACCTTTTTAGATTACGAGTTAGCTTGCGATCCAATTTGTATGAATTGTCCAACTTGATTTCCATGAACTTTTCTCAACAGTAACTGTTGTGCCTTGAGTGGCCATTGGAGCGAGCTTTTCTCTAGCTACTAGATGTAATGCAAGTCCATCTTCTAAAATTGAATCCATGATCCTAAAAGAGGGAACCCATTCATCAAGTCTCTTGTTTTGATGCAAGAAATGAATATAATATTCAATTCCATCTTTACTTCCTCTTTGATCCATAATCTTAGCTGAATGATAAACATTATCCCATTTAGAGAGACAATGCACATAACAACCAACATGATATTTCATTCTTGTGTCATTATCCTCTCCCAAAGATTTATCATATTTCTACACATGCACCCCATCATCCGTATCAGATATAATTTTAGCTGAAATATGGGCCATTGCGACTACCTCCACATTTTGCATCCATGATAACTAGGGCACTTGCAAATACAACCTATGACAAAGAAAAAAATACCCTTTATTTGCTGCAATGGTTGTACATGCCCAGATCCAAGGCTCTTATCTTGGCCCAAGTGGGAAGTATGTTGGCAAGGTTGTGGAAATTTGGATCTGAACCTACCAGTCACATTTTCTTGAATGTTTCTAAGACTTTTCAACAAACCCATTTGTCCATATCCTGTCATCCATGAAGATCAGAAAACCACCTTTTATCCTAAGACATACTGCCAAATGGCTATGTGCCTATCTATGCTTCCACATTTCACATTCACGTCTACCAGAGCCTTTACAACTGCAACATCTGACAAGATTCCTCTGCTTTTTGCTTGTTGGATGTCCATACCCTATTCCAACGCTCACCTTTTTGACATAGGTTGGGAGGATGTTGGCAAAGGACACATAGGCTATACCATGTGGAGAAATGGTGAAAGAGACAAATATTGCAGAGACAAACAAGTGGAAAATAAGGAAAGGCACTTTCAACGCCTTGATCTTCAGTCTTCTTTTGCATACAAAAAAAAAAGTGGTAGGCAGAAGTCTCATTTCCTCTCAAATATATTGAAACCGCTTCAGTGCAAATGCAGATCCAAACCAACGATTTGCATATAGTGAAACGAGGAGAAAGTGGTCTCAAATTTATTTCTGCAAGCAAGCATGAATAAATCAGTAATTGTACTGATTTTTTGGACAGCTAATAGTGAGGGCATCGTTTAGAACCATTTCAACTTCTACGCCACATTTTTCCTTGCTGCCACTATCCAACTATTACTAAATTTTCAAATTTTTCTTGGGTTCCACGTGATTGGTGCCTTTGGATTCTCAATAAATTGCTTGCATTATTAGACAAGGACAAAGACACTGTCTGCAATTCACTTTGGATGCCCATGCATTGTCAATGAGGCCACGTGACTTCACATGGAGTCTATCAATGTTTCCACCCACTCCTAGCTAACCGCACTTCACAAAATATTCTCCCCCCTTTTCATTTTAGAAATATTTTATGGCATGCACTACAAAAACTATGCGAGAGGTCTCGAAAAGGGTGGATCTAGAGGATCTAGCTCGACTAGAGAACCTAAAAGAGGAATGGGATGCCTACAGGAACTCTAGTCTACAATCTAGGTACCCTGGTTTGTGTAAAATCTCTTAAACTGATCTCTGCAGAGTTGGAAGATAACCTGGAACCTTCGCTATGTGCCGCATCAACTTCATTTTCCCCGCACTAGATGTCGACAATACTTCAAGATGAAAGAAATACTGCAAGACCCCAAAACAAGCATCAAACCCTAAAAATAATAATGCATATGAAGGGGTCAAACTAACCTCAACTACCACAATGGTGGACTTACTAATTGAGCACTACACTACATCTTAGACCTGATGTAGTTCTATGTGCAAGTGTGTGTGAACATGCCCTAGGTTACTCTTGTGTCAGTCACACTTTGTGAAGTAACAAGTAATAACTATGTGTCAAAAAGGTAGTAGAATATGTGAATGGAATAAAATAGAATATCTCCCTATGAAGTGTGATGTAGATGTCCTAACCTTGTGCCTTGATGATGGAGCTATGTGGAAGCAAGTGATCTCCAATGCAATAGATGGATACAACTCTAGATGGAATGATAGTAGTAAGTGATGCTAGGTCCCTCATTATGGTCTCATAACTTTATATTTATAGGTTCTCTTGATCTAATTTCATAATTAACCCCAAAATGCCAACCATAAGAAAGATAAGGATGTAAAATGGCTGGAAAGAGCCCAAAAAGTGGCGGGAAAGTGCAAAATGGATTGGGGCACCCACGGGCGCCCGATCGGGGCTAAAATAATGGGAAATGACTGAAACGGATTGGGCATGTTGATGAAAAGGGTCGGTAATGATGAAATAAAATAAAACAAGATGGCCAAAAGACATAGATTTATTAGTAATTTCTTCACTCAAGAACCTTCTAAATAGTAGTATGAGACTAGGATAAATAATGTCTAAAGTGCATGATTTTTGACTACACTATTGCAAATACCACCAAGTTCGCGGACATGATATAGAAAAATGTCGAACCTTCAAATATCTTGTCCAAAAACTCATCAACCAAGGTGATCTTCAAGTGGATAACCCTAATTCACCTCTAATCATCCACTTGATGTTTTCAAACAACCATTTCCTAATCATGCACCAATGAATCAAACCACCCCTCCACATCTCAACCACCCAATGCTCACACCATTAACACTATCAACACATTGATCAAGATCTCACCCCATTGACGACTCTGCTTACATCACCAACCACTACATCTACCACTTCCTTATACATTGTCCCTATATCTACACTTCTACCAACACCCATCCCCATCTCTACACCAATCACATCCACACCTATATCAACTTCTACCATTGATTCTACATCTACATCTACTTCATCATTTGTCACATCTACATCAGATTTGACTATACCCACTACCTCACCTACATCTATTCTACCCCCACCTATCACATCAGATCCATCCTTAGCATCTATTCCAATCCCCCTTTTACGCACTTATACCCACACCAATCACATTGACTATTGTGACCAAATCTACATCATCTTCTCCTACATCTACCTCATCCTTTGAAGAGTTTTGAAAGCACTCCAACTCGCAATGACTTCAAATGATGTCCCTATCTCATCTACAAAATCAAAAACCCCACATCAACCCAATCTACATCTTCTTTAGACCTCATCAAACACAAGTTACTTCCTCCACCAATATCAACCCCTACACCATAATCTTCAGACCCTCCAGTTGAGATCGTTTTCATCCCTACCAAGGGTACCTCTTCACAATCAAAATATAAGACCCTTGGCATGCTTCCTCAAAGGTCTCTTTCACATCCTCATAAAAGATAGACATCCCCCACCTAAGATCAAGCAATCCAATGCCACATCATCTATCTTAGGACCACCCCCATCTCTCTTAGGGTCAAGCCCTTCATCCAAAACATCACAACCAACCAATCAATCCAAATCAAAACAATCCAACCCTTCTCCAAAATCCAATCTTTCTTCTAAGACATCAACCATCACTAAATCTGAATCTAAGACATCTAAACCTTGAAACACTAAGACTCAACCTCCAACATCCAAAACATCCACCCCTTCTTTTAAATCTAAACCCAAATCTAAGACTCCTATTACATCTCACGAGGAAAAAACACCTCTCAACACTTAAATTGAATCATATGCAGAGGTCCTTCAAAAAAATTCTTCAATTTTTTTCCATCACACTTCCTCCTATCAAGGCCTTTGGTCCAAATAGTAAGAATCCATCATGGTTTGACTCTAACCTCATTTTTGCTTATCATCGCACCCTTGGACATGATACGAACATTGTAAATCACTTCAAACCATTTTCCACAACATTATTGAGGAGGATGACCTTCTTCTTGAAACAAATCAATCTCCTCCTTCCACCTCCTCATCCATGACCATTTCAACATCTACATCATCAACCCCATCCACCAAAGTACACAAGTCCCCCATTCATCACGGAATTTTTTCACCATCCCACCACCAAACAAGATTCTTCTAAGGATGGTCCCCTTTATTCATCAATGTTGTTTGGATAGCTACTCATTTTGGCCCACATGACTCCAAACCAACAACCCAATCAAAATCAAAGACTTTTGTTTCCATCCCTCCTCCTAAGGAGTTTACCTCATCCACACCCCCATCAAAACCTAAGGCTTTTATCACTTTGCTCCTTCTAGTGAGCTCACTTCATCTCCATACCATCATCATCAAAACCTAAGGTTTTTATCTTATCTTCCCCTCGGCCTATTGAACAAAGAATTATCAAACAACTTCATCAGGCCCTGGTTAAGATGTCACTTTATGAGCTTATCCAAATCTCTCCAGACCATAGGAAGGCTCTCATCCCAACATTTAGTGATGAGACTCAACCTTTCGTATCTCTTATGGGAGAATTTGTGGCTTCTATTTCCATCTCCTTTGACGATGTTGAGATCCCAGAAATTTCACTTGAAGACCATGACCTTCCCCTTTTCATCACAGTTAGAATCAATGACACCTTCATTTGACAATCCATGATTGAAAATGGAGCAAGTATCAACATTATTTCATCACATACCTTTGATCAACTCAAGATCCCTAACTCCATTGTCACCCAATCACCCATGGTCCTTCGTGCATTCAATGATGTTATCGCTCCCACCTTGGGGATAGTTGTCCTTCCTATCCACATTGGTGAGAAAATCCTCCATGAAGTCTTCTATATCATAGAAGGGGAGTTTTAATACAATGTCCTTCTTGGATGACCATGGATTTGTGTCATGTGATGTGTCCCTTCCACACTTCATTATTGCATCAAATATGAACATGAGGGAAAGATCTTGACTCTCCCTACTGATGCTCCTCCCTTAAAATCATGCAACATGACTTATCAACCCAACGATGTCCTCATTCCCAAAAATGATCCATCTCAACCATCCACTAGTTCATCCATCTCTTCATCCAAGCTTCCCAACGATGATTCCTTAGACAAGGTCATGAATAACCTTACATTGGGGAGTATCGTCTTCTCATGCTCAACACCTTCCCCACACCTCATCACCTTGGTAGACGACAAAACTCCAATGTATCAACCTAACATCAGGGATATCATCCCTTTCGCCCACCTCATCTTCACACCAATCTCATCTATGGTGGTGTCGATTCTCCTTCTTCTCACATTGATGATCATCCTCATGCCAGACCATATACCGGTAGTTTTGGCTTCCTCTACAAACCATCCTTCGCTCACACGTATCTTCATCATTGTGCATGGAAAGGATTTGGCATGGGATGTTATGAACATGGTGTACATGACCTTATTATTGATCAATGTTGCAAACCTCATGAAAATTTTGGACTAGGTTACAAAGAGCAATCTATCGATCCCCTTACACCATATATGATGCTTACGGACATGCCTTCTCCATCTTCTCCATCCCACGAGGTTATGGATACAGATGACACCGTGTCCATCTCTCTAGCTTTTTTTTTTTAGTCTCCATGATCACATTGGGACTGCTCACTTATCAACATGAGGGTGAAACTAGGTCCCTTCCTCTTCACTTTCCCGATATGGTGGAAGAAGATTCTTCTACCATTGACATTCTTTAATGTGCTATGATGATTCCATTCTTTCCTACATAGGGGCATAAGATTCTTATCTTCATAATTCCTTACCTCCTGACACATCCACTCTTCTCAACGATTCCACCATCGATATCAACATCGGGACTCCACAAGAGCCTTGCATTCTCAAAGTGGGTCAATCCCTTAATCCACAAGATCTTGAGTCTTTCACCACTTTTATTTCCAAACATATCCAGGCCTTTGTATGGTCATAATCTGATGTGTCAGGCCTTGATCCTTCCATCGTCATCCATAATATCGTCACCTTTCCCAATGCCAAGCCGGTTAGGCTCACCACATGCACCCTCGATTTTCCCTCCTTGTCAAATAAGAGTTTCAATGCCTTCTTTCATCCAACATCATTCCTATCAACTATCCTCAATGGGTCTCTAATATTTTACCCATCACTAAATCATCTAGCAAGCTTTTAATTTGCATTGATTTTCGAGATCTCAATCTTTCTTGTCCTAAAGATGATTTTCCCCTTCCCAATATCAAACAACTCCTATGCCTTACCACTAGTCACGAGATGCTTTCTCGGATGGATGGATTTTCTGTTACAATCAAATCCTCATCACACCAAAAGACCAACATAAGACTTCTTTCACCACTCCTTGGGGTACCTTTTTCTATCGCGGTATGCCCTTTGGCTTGAAAAATGCCGGAGCTACTTATCAGTGAGCCATGACTTACATATTTCATGATCTCATCCACAATATAGTAGAGGACTATGTCAATGATCTTTTGGGTAAATCCAAACATTGACACAATCATCTTTATGTCCTTGAAATCCTCTTTGAGTGTCTCATCTATTTCTTCCTTCGTCTTAATCCAGCCAAGTGTGTGTTTGGAGTGTTAACTAGAAAGCTCCTTGGCTTCATCGTATCCATCAAGGGTATTGAAGTTGACCCCACCAAAATCAAGGAAATCCTTGAGATGCCTCCTCCCTCCAATCTTAAGCAATTGTGCACTCTCCAAGGTTAACTTCAATCGTTCATTGCTTCATCTCACAACTTTTGGATTGTTTCCAACCCTTCCATCATCTTTTTCATAAAGACACAAGACTTCAATTGGGATGATAACTTGATAAAATATTTTTGAGGATCTTAAGTAGTATCTCTTATCCCCTCCAGTGCTTACACCTCCACATGAAGGGGAGACCTTCTATCTATATGTCTCTGCTATTGATCATGCCCTAGGGGCTATGTTGGTGCATCGTGATGACAAAGGTCATGAGCAGGACATTTATTACATCAGTTATACGTACCCTTCATGATTATAAGACTCACTACACTAAATCTGAAAAAATTTGCTGCACTATTTTCTTCACCACTTCTAAGCTTTGACATTATCTTCTCAATCACAAGACTTATGTCGTCACTATCTTTCATCTTCTCAAAACGATGCATTCTAAGCCTTATCACAATGATCGCATCACTTGATGGCTCATGCTCATGATTGAGTTTGACCTAGAGTTTATCTCTCAAAATTCTATCAAGGGCCAAGCTATTGCAGACCAATTAGTTGAAGCCCCTCTCCCTGATACTCATCTTCCTCATGAGCAGTTTCCAGATGAATCCATTAACAATTTCCACCATGAGTATTCTCCTCTTTGGATGACTCTCTTCTTTGATGGCTCTAAGTGTCAATAAGGGGGAGGTGTTGGCATCATTATCATTCCTCCTTGGGATACTCCTATCCCCATCACTCAAAAGCTTGACTTTGAGTGCAAAAATAATATGGAAGAGTATGAATCCCTTATCTTAGTTATTAAAAAAATTGTCTTTTGGGGGTTCAAATCCTTGACATCTATGGGGATTTTAAGCTCATCATCAAACAAGTTATAGGCGATTATCAATGTAGAAATGACATTCTTCATAAATATAAGGACATTTTCATCCTTCTCCTTGAGGCTTTTGATTCTTACACTATCCAAGTCATCCCTCGATCATCCAATCATTTCACTGACACGATGGCTTCTCTTGCATCTCTCATCCCATGGACAACAAATGAATCCAAACTTTCTGTTGTTGTTCACCATTGTGATCAACCATCTCATGAGTTACCTCACGTCAATCTTGTTGAATCTAGCACATCAGATCTTTGGTACTCTCAAATATTTGATTATCTATCCAAATCCATCATTCCCTCCGACCTATCTAAGAATGGTAGGAGGTCATTTCTTCAACGTGCTAACTATTATGTCATCCTTGGTGGCATTCTCTACAAATGTGGGTTTGACGGTATTCTTCTTCAATGCCTTAAATCCCATGAATCTACTTGTGTTATCCAAGAGGTCCATGATGGAATTTATGGTGGACACTTTAGTGGCTTAGCTATCACTAAGCGTATTCTTTTCCTTAGCTATTATTTTCCTTCTCTCAATCATGACTACTATGAATACATTAAGAAATGTGTCAAGTGTCGTGCATTCTAATTTTTCTTCATTCTAGCTAAGCCTTACACCACTCAATACCGTTGGCCCTTCTCGTAATGGGGCCTTGATCTCATTGGTACTATCAATCCTCATTCTTCACAGCGTCATCATTTTATCATCACTGCAAACTGATTATTTCACCAAGTGGGTGGAATAAATTCCACTCACCTCAACCAAAGCTAATCAAATTGTTAACTTCATTTATCACCACATCATTTTTCGCTTTGGCATCCCTCACAAAATCATCATAGACAACGGAAAGTCCTTCAAAAAAATGTCAAGAAATTTTGTGACTCCTTCAATATTAAGTATTATATTTTCCTCTCCTTACTATCCTCAAGTTAACGGCCAAGCCAAGTGAATAACAAAACTCTTCGTAAAATTCTTTCCAAGACTATTGATTTATCAAGTCATAATTGGCCTCTTCATATCCTTTTCTCTCTTTGGGCTTACCAGACTAACATTTTTACCTCTACGGGTGCTACTCCCTTCTCTCTTTTCTATGGCTCTAAATTTGTTTCTTCCCCTCAAAGTTCAAATTCCATCCTTACGATGTCTCTTCGTGACTTCATTTCTGATGAAGATTATCACCAAGAGCGTCTAACACAACTTGAGTTGTTAGATGAACGTCACTTTCTCACTTTTGAGCATCATCATTTTTATCAAGAGTGCATCAAGTGTGCTTACAAAAACACCTCAAAGAATGTGAATTTAATGTCGTGACTTGTCCTTAAATAAAATCATAACGTCACTACTCTAGAAAGGATCCAATGTGGAACTTTTTTCCCTAACTATATTGGACCTTACGTTATCATGCATAAGTATGGGTCGGGATCCTATCATTTTACCTCTTTTGGTGGTAAACTAGAAGTGGAACCACTTAACGCATTACACTTGCGACCATTCTATTGTTAGCATACCTACCTGTGAGCACTTAGTCATATCCTTAGATCATTCCTCCATCATTAGCCTCTTCCATATCTCATCATAATGATTTAGAATTATGTGTTCTTTCGTCACTTTCCTTGTCATGACATTAAATATGGGCACCATGGCTCTGTCCATAGCATTTTCCTTATAGATAGGTCATCCCTTCTTTGTGAGAACTCCATGATCATTACATCCATCACCCTCTTATTTACCTATTAGAACCACACAAAGGGTCCAAAGGTGTCTCTTCTACATATTCTCATCCCCTCCTAAGTGGTCTACTTAGCTATACCTAGCTCTTCCCCATGTCAAAATCTCGGATGCTATATCTCATACAAAAAACAGACTGATCCCTCAAAGGACATTTGTTCATATAATATAAATAACAAAAATAGACAGATCCCTCGAAGGACAGCTATCATGCATATCTTATCCTGCCATAAAAAAAAACAAAAGAAAGAAAATTATACCACTCCCTCAAAGGATGGCTACTCTATGGTAGCAAAGGCTTCCCACATTGATCATCCTTCTATGTATCCAAAATCAAAATCATATAAAATAATAAAACAAGCATCCTAAGAAAGCTTCTCGCATTGATCAGTTTTCTCATATATCGTAAACTTCCCGCATTGATTAGTTTGCATTTTTCTTTTCCCTCCTCCCAAAGTTGGGGCATAGTCCTAGAAACAACCACCTATGGATAACCCTCTTCCCACGTACAAGTTGCATCTAAAACCCCTTTTCATGTTGACAATTAGGTTTATGAGCTCATTTCATTTGTACTTCCCTCATGAACTTTGATATAACTAGTTATCATTGGTTATATGTTAACACCTACTTTGGCCACATGTGCATTATGTTACCTAGATCCCTTTTCTTGTTTACCTCCAATGTAGTTGGAGGCATCATTCCTCATGCGTTCCTTGATATGACATAGCATCATTCATACCCATAGGTCATCAATCATCAAGTTGCGTTCTATTCTAATTTTCCACATCTATCATATATCTTCTCTTTGCTTTATCACCATAACATTTATCTCATCTAAAATATCTATATGTTATCTATCAAAATATCACATCTAATCACATGTTCCTAATCTATCATCATCCATGTCTATCATCCATCGCATTTATTCCCAAATCTCATTTCTTATCATCACATAACATCTATTAAACATCTAATCATACATGTGCATTCACCATCATCATCAAATATAAAATCAACATATGATCATCATCAATCCATAATCATCAACATAAGCATCAATATGAATCAAATAATTAACATCATACAAATGACACATGCTAAAAAGTGACAAAATCATATATATCATATATCATCAAAAGAAATTGCCTCAATACATCATTGGCCTCTAAGGGCCCTCTCTCAAATATGGTATATCATCAAAATCAGTAAATTTGACATCAGACAATCGCAAATCTTTCCCCTTAGGGTAGGTCCCTCCATCTATCTATGGGCCCCGCTCTAGCCCTCATCTCGGGATGGCTGACCCATGCTTTTGCACTCCCAGATGGATCTACTCTCGCTGCTCCTTGTCACTATAGGTACTCCCAATATCTCAATGTCTGTGGTAACTTGTGTACCACTATCTACTCATAGTATCTAACCTCCATGCAACTAATGCTCTATATCGATCCATGGATATGGTGTCCAGAGGTGTCATCTTTCCTGCCTCCTATGATGCCCCTAGTGCACCGCTTTCTCATTACTTTGAGACTAATATAGATGTAAGATCTCCAAATTGGGCTCTATATGCCTCCCTCTACCTCTTGTACCAATCCCTATCCTAGATGGATGTGTCTCTCTCTTGAGTCATTGCATCCTTCTCCTAGCGTACGGTCTCAAAATCCTGTCTCGCATTGTCTCTCTCTAAGTGAGAGCCTTATCTCGTTACGTGCACATTTGCATCATATTGCGGACTCTCCTCAATCACCATCTCCACAACCTCCAAGATCTATCTCCTTAGTGGCCTCTATCTCCTCATCCTCGTCATCTCCTCTCTCTAATCCCTCTCTAACCATCCACGCCGCCCAAGTAGTGGTCATCCAACCTGCAAACCCAACTCCAACTCCCACACCATCCTCATCATCCTATGGATCTAGTGCCTCCTCCAATGGATCAGCCATGTCTGGACTAGGTAAATCTCTATCTATCTCCTCACGCCTATAGACAATGGGCTCTCTGGGTACTATCTGGATGACACCAAACTGTCGTCAAACTCTATCAAACTATATGGCCTCGATCATCTCTATTATGTGCTCATGCCCACATATTCCTCCTCATACCAATCAACTTTGCATCTACTCCAGGCCATGTAGGGAAATCTTGATATGGCCACCATCTGATTTGCTCTACATCAAGCTCTACAAATCTATCACTATACTAATCTACATCTCTAACTCCTCTATCCCCATGAGTCGATCGTGTCACCATCTCAAAAATTCAACTACGAGCTCTATGTGATCCCCTGTGACCCATGACAGCCTTGGTGGCCTAATAACTGCTATTTACTCATAATCTAAGCAGTGAAGGAGGAATCCTACATCCAGTCATGTCCTCCTCTCCGATCTATACATTGTCAACTCATGATACACATGTGCTAGCAACCTGTTGTCTCGAATGAAAATATGTTATGGTGATCCACAATATCTGTTAGAACCCCTACTAGTGTCCATGGAAATTTGGCTCCCCTTGAGTCGAAAGTGCATAACATGATATCGCCATCATCACTAGGCATATCAGTCGCTCCATGGTACCCCGTGCTCATATCTCATCTCATACGAAAAGTCACACTCAAGTAAATGTAATGCATAAGGGCATCGGCTCTAAAAATTCATGTCAGGACCTCCAATATGGTATCAACTGTAATGGGAACTATCTTCTCCCCTTGTATCGATAATCTAATAATGTGATGCACATCCTCTAGGGTGATCGTCATCTCACCCATCTCTGAACCAAAATGTGCATGTGTGCACATCCCATCTCTCTACTAATGCGATCATCAAACCCACATCTCGAGGGACCTCGATAATATCTAAATTATCCAATCCCAACGCTATTAAGTGATCCCACTCAGCATCTGCTATATCTCCCTTGGTCTGATCATATAGGGTAGGGACTTTGTCTCTCAAGTACAGGTATCTCGGGCCTGTAATCATCAATAAACCAAGCATATATCAAATTCATCATCATTATTTCCATTCAATATTTAATCAATAAAAATCAAAAATATCAAACTTATCCATCCCATCCTCGATCGATGTCGACCCAAGTTGGGTCGATGTGCCTAGGTTAGGGTCGACGCCTTTTTAGGCTAGGTCGACGGCGACACCGTAGTTTGCCATGCCACATACCACCCCTAACACCAATCCAAAAAAATTTAAAATGCAAATAAATCAATAAAATATAAAATAAATTAAAAACACAGCCAAGGATTCGTTACTCACCATCCTGCATGCCCTCTGGTGCTTCCTCATAGCTCCTCCAACCTCCATATTTCTCCAACTCTCAATCTCCTTTTATAGCTCAGAGCTCTTAGTCGTCACTTTGAGGTGTGAAAATGATCTTAGTCGGCTGACTTGTGGGCTTATATAGCCATCGACCATAATCGTGGCCAACCCCCTCGGTCATCGCCAATTCGTTCCAGTTGTTGTTGACCTACCACCGTCGTCCATCGACCCATGCTTCCTTTCTTCATCACTCTTTTTTTTTTTTCTCCACATCATTATACCATCTTTCCTTCCATTTTTATTTTTGGTGTGTCACCCATAACACACTTTTCTCTATTATTTCCATATTTTTCTCATCATCATTTCTTATTTTTCCATTCGACCATTGTTGTGTCTTTTGTTGGGGCACCATATTATCATCCATATCTTATCTCAAGTCCACTTTTGTGTCCATATTTGTGTTCCCTCTCGGGGCACCATATCACATCTTTTTATATTTTGCCTCTTCGGCCATTTTTATGCCCTTTTTTGGGGCATCATTATTTCCATTCTCATCCTTTGTGAACACATGCCTTTTCATTGATTCTTCATGTATGAAGGATTTTGAATTCTTCTCGGATTTGGTTGTGCATAATTTTGATGTGTGCGTATGAACCATTGGTCCCCATGGCTTACATCCATTTGAGTGGTTTCCCATTGAATTCCCTCCATTTTGTAATGATTTTCGCTAACTCACAAGCCCTAGGAAATTTTCATTGTCTCCTTAAAGACCATGTGACCTTTGTTTCTGTTGAAGTGACTCTTAATTTCACCGTCATGTTTTAATTTTTTTTGAAATCCTTCTTACTTGGGAATCTTTCCTCATCTTTTCATTCTCCCATCCTTCTTTTCCCACCCGCCCATCTTCATCTCTCTCTTTCAAACTTGTGATCGATTTTCCTTCGTGTCCTCAATCCCTAGTTTGAGGGGGAGCACATCATCAATCCTCTATCATCCTTCATCCCATCTTTCATCTCTCGTCGTTTTTTCTCGCGGGTTGCTTACACAAACCACTTGACAAAAGGGGAAATTTAGACACCAAAATTTGGTATCGCCCCACATTCGCTTCTTTTCACCATGGTCACCTATCTAGACCCTTTATTTTAATTCATGTTTTATTAATATTCCCCTCCTTCCCATCTATTATCCCATTCATCTTAAATTATTGTTAATCCTTGTTATTTATCCCCTAATCCTCATCTCATTATCTAATCAACCTCTAATTCTCCTCTCTAGGTTGTTTATCATCCCTAAACTACCTAGTTTCTCATCCCTAGGCTCCCCTTAGCCTTTATTTACTCCATTTCATCCCTCACCTACCCATTTCATCTCCCTATGCAACCCTAACCCGCCTAAGCCTCCTAAAACCCTAATCCCGCTTCTAATGGGCTTGATGCCTCGAGCTAGGCATCCTCCCACCACCCAAATGGATGGTTCCCCATAGTTGGCGGTGACCCACCCAGTCGTCATCGACCCTATAAATCCACCCACACCCCTCCTTCTAAAGGGATGCAAAATCAGAATTTTTGTGCGACTTGTAATCTTATCTTTGTGCTTGAGCTTCTCTACAACTATTTTAGTCTTCTTGGATTCCCTTTGAGCTTGCTTGCATCATTTGTGGAGACTTTAGGGAGATCATCTTTGCCTTGTGTTGGTTTATTCCATTGTTGCATTATCATTATTGTTATTATCAGCTACTAATGTTTTACAGGTCTAGCTGCCATCAGAGATCCAAATCCATCCTTCCCTTTTATCCATCTTGTGTGCAGGTTGTCAATCCAACCCATCCACTTTCGGTCACACCTAGGTCATCCCAGTCGTCGTTGACCTTACTCCTGTTGCATCACCTATTCTTCCATCCAGATCCACAATAATCTGTTATTTTGTTTTTGTTTCCACACAATTCCCAGATCTGTCATTCTCGTCATTTTTCAACCTAGATACACTATCATGTCCTTGATTGCTTTACCAAATTTTCCCAATCGTCATCGATCTCATCCATATTTCCATCCCATCTCCTTAGATCCTCATTTTCTTGCGTCCTTTTGTTTCTCCTATTTTAGATCTTCTTTGCAAGTTACCATCGATTCTTTCTGAGCCTCCATTATCTTCGAGATCTACATACGAGCCTTTCAAATCTGTATTTTTAGTTTTTGTTTTGATTCATCTACCCCAGTCTCCATCGATTTGAACCTCTATAGCCTGGGTCACCATCGACCCAACTAGGTATATTTCATTTTGTGTCAATCTAGATCAGATTTGCACTTTCCTTTCATTTCTGCAATTTTAGTTTCTATTTAGTTTAGATTTTACATGTTATTCAGTCCTTTATCATTTATCTTATCTTATTTTATCAATACAGGGGTTGACATCCGCATAAGGAATTTCACACTTCTTGGAACCAACTTTGTCGGGCAACCCCCTCATCTACCATCTAATCCATTTTCTTTCTAGTTAGCTTTTTTACGGATCTATCAAGCTTGCAAGCAAGGAGTCTACTTTGTGCCCATCCTTCATCACAAACTTATCCTGAGGTACCATAAACCCTTGCATGTTTTGAGTTGCTTTCTTTTATTTAGTATATAGCTCACTAATCTAAGTAGGAAAGAGAAATTTTTACGCAACAATGTGCAAATGGAATAGAATAAACTATATGATCAATGTATGCAAGAATAACATTAGGAATATTGATAGCAATAGAAGTAGCATTCTTTTCACATTTAATAGAAGTAGTAGAAACATGAGTAGAGGCACATTTGAGAGGCGTATGAATAGAGCAATTATTATTTTTACTTTTGAATTCAAGAGGAAGAATAAAAACACAATTAAGGTCATGTGTAATAGAAGAATCATCATGCATATCATCACTAGGGAATTCACTATGGGTGGATTTTGAATCACTATCATAAATACAAGGAATATCATCAATCAATGTAAGAATGGAAGGGATATCCTCCTCATGCAAGCTAGAAACAGTCTCATCATCACTAGAATCTATGGGATCTATGGCCTCAAGAGGAGCATCACTATGGGTGTGGGGAAGATGGTTGGTCACCATCACTTTCCCAAACATCTATATTACCTTCAATACTAGGGGTAGTAGTAAATACTTCTCACAAGAGTTCTCTAGATCTTTGGATGGTGTAATAGGTGAAGTAGGAGTAACATTACTAGTGAAGTTGATTATGGGGAATGTCTCTTGTAATAAATTCGCAATAGTTTGGGGAGGTGAAAAGGTGGTGTAGGATGAAAATCTTGATGTGGATTAGAATAATGAGGTGGAAGATCTTGAAACACAAAAGGATGAGCCTCTTGATCATAGTTAAATTTGAAGTCATCATAGTTAGGAGTACTATAGAAGAGTTGACTAGTATCAACATCACAATAGTTGACATGACTAGATGTAGTATAACTAGGGAAAAATCATAAGGGATATCCTCTGAAAGTGGTCCAACCTCATAGTTATAATTGTTCATTTAAAACCAAGCAGTAGAACCATCAGCTAAAGTATGACGAATAAGAAGAGGTATAGAGTTACCATGAGGTTCTACGAAACTAGACGTAGTATGGACATGGTTAGAGAGATAGGAACCATTACGGTTTTGCAAAGGTTTATATCAAGTCATGGCCACACAAAGAAGATGGAATAATCCTAGAAAAAAAGCACACATGCCCTAAGAGAGTCCTAGACTTTTGAGATCAGCATGCGTAATACACAAGGAACTAAGAAGTTCTTAGATTAGGTGAAGGTTTGATCAAAAATAGGTTCACCAAAATATATAATCCTTATTTAAATTTTAGGTTAGTTTGAATAGGTTTTTATTTTAATTGATATTACATATAATACACTACTAAAATAACTCATATTTACACTTTTAGATCATAGAAATCAATCATACAATCAAGACACATATAATTTGAAGCACAAACGAATGGAAAGAGGCACTTAGTTGGTTTCAAATTATTCGGGATGTGTCGTTGAGTGATTTGGGCAGGGGTAGAGTCTGAAATCTGGAATAGACACTTTCTAGAGTTGTAAAACTATTGGGTTAGGATCGTACAAAGAGGTCATGACCAGATAGTACGATTCTAACAAAACCACACATTTTTTGACCTTCAGGTAGTTGGGATCTACATCTTTTTGTGTCACTCTATGTCATTATTTGTCACTCTTTGATATCTTCAACTTTGCATAAAACCCTAGATGTCACACCTAGAACTTAAAAATAAACCCTAGCTAACCTACAATACACTCAGGTAATCATTAGCTCTAAAAATAAATATGCAAATTTTTGAATCCATTCACCATGTTTGTGAATCATGGACCATTGCACTACATTTTAGACTCAATGTAGTTCTCCTAGTGCTTTGTGCAAAGGTGCATGTAATTATCCCTTGACCTAGGTTGGCCCTTATGCCTCAACACTAATAGTGAGCTATGTTACTTCATCTAATAGAAACATGTGTGAAAATGAGAACTTCATAATTATGACCTTTTATGTTGTGTAAGTAGTATGTATATGTAGTCCTTTGTTTCTCATCTCAAGAAGTGATAGATAGATAGATACATTATTTTCATATAATAAATGTTTAGGTTATACTTGTATATATATGAGTTATTACTTTGAAATTAAGACCTTAGTGGTGAGAAAGGCCGACCCAAAAATAGAATATGGAAGATAAAAGAGTAAAAAACTAGCCCATGAAGAGAAAACAACCAAAAAGTAAGAGGGGTCAAGACCATATAAAAGGTCATGATTTTATGGTCTGGTTCGACCTTGATGATTGGTTTTGACTAAGATCGAAACATTAAAATAGAAAAAGGATTTCCAGATATCTTTATAAAGTGAATCAAGGTCAAATCAAAGAGACAGAATAATAAGAAATGAGGTTCAATCAAGCCATAAAGAGTAATAGAAAATAATATTGTTTCCACTAACATCTTATTCCATTGTTCAAAACTTCGTGTATATAAAAACCTAACAAAATCATGGTGTAAAAATGATTTTACGTAGATTTCAATGTCTACACTAACTTTGAGTTGGCATGCACTTCTCCTTTAGGTTAAAAATTGACCATTCTATGCACATTATCTTATTCTTCATTTGCACACTAACCGCATATTCCTTTAGTTAGCAACTCAATAGAACAAGATTGTGCGTAAGGTTTTGTGCATGTTATAAATAATACTTCGGCCTTTCATAGTGCCTTATTCTCCATACCATAGACTTCGGACTCATGCTCGGTGAAGAAGATCTCATTGACCTTATTATACTCTTAGATCATGAATTGCATGTGAGACTATCAATCAATCCCTATTTGATTTTTATGCCTCGCCATGGTAACCACATATGTGAAATTTTTTTGTCATGTAATCATTGAGAGTACACAATCAATCTCTTCATAGAATATTTCCATCTTCTTAGGAACCACTAGTAAGATGGCTTGTCTAAGCCTGAAGGAAAAATCCTGCAAACAACGTCCTCATGTTGGACATGCGACCTCGTGAGATTATTCTTGAAGACCTGAATGTGTTATTCAATGTTCTAGAATCCACCATGGACATACTTGTTATAGATATTTTCAGGGATGGTCGATTAAGTCACAAGTACCCTTCGAGAATTGTAAAAGGGTCATTGTTGTTTCCCAACCATGGCACCATGTTTTAGGATTGTGGGATGAAAAAGGGAGTGACAAAGGGTGTAGTTGCATTGTAAGGTAAACTTCTTATGGAATGATTTTTCCATGGGATGTGTTTTCCTTTGTAATTTTTACTTCCCATTGTTTAGAAGGATTAAAATTTAAATCCCCTTCAACGAAATTTGATCTAGTGACGATTCTCCTATTTTCCAAAGTAAATGACTAGTATTTGGCAAAGGGTCCCTCATAGCGCCAATAATGTTGATATCCATGATTTTCGCACCTCAATCCTCCTCCTCAGCTCCAAGGTATGTTATTTTCAAGAATGGAGTAAGCGTGCATACAATCGCGATAAACCTAAACAGTCTCTTAAAAATGGGTGAGGCTATACATCTCTTGAAAGGAAGGTACACGTACAATTAGGTGATGGTGCGGTGAATAGCGCATGTGTGAATCCCTCCCCAAGGTTCACTCTCACTAGGTCTTGGTGGCCAAAATGTGTGTTGGGAATAGCTCAAGATAAGAGGTGAGTGGATGTTTATGATTTTGAGGGCGTTTGTTGGTTTGTGTTGGTTCTATTTAATGCGATAAACTAGTAGCTTAGGAATGAATCACAAGGGAGTTGGTTTGAAGGATTCTCCAAGAAAAACAACATCTTACCATTAATTCATAACTTAATGAATGCACAAAAACCAATAAAATATATTTTTATTAGTATCACTTGTAACATGAATAAACATTGTGTGTTAAGTGCACGCTACAAGCTTTAGGTCCTAATACTATAAAATTTGTTAAAAAGTGCAAAAGAGAGTATGGTAGGGAAAAAAAGCAAATTAGTAGAAAATATGTGAAGCCTACTCTAGCTAATTTGAATTCTAGAACCATGAAAACCATTCCCATGCTCGGACCAATATGTGTTTGATCAAGACATGGAAATGTGCAAGATTCTCGAGAGGAATGACTTAAAACATTTAGAGTGGTGCACAACATCATTGGACATGCAGATATGTTCTCTAATCTTTTAGTAACTAAATAAATTTTTTTCATCCAATCAACAAGGTGGATCCTTAACACTCATTCAAACCAAAACAGATATACATAGAATATAACTTAGGTCAAGAACAAGGATAGAAAAGTGATAAAAAGTAAATGAAAAGTAAAACTCTTAGACATTTTTCTATTCCAAATTCTAGGACCTTTATAATGATTTCATTCAGGTATTTATAGGAAAACACAAATGATGAACAATGTAATAAACATCAATGGTGGTAGGATCTTCACAACTTGTATTTAAAAAATTATAGTACATGGTAGATTCATGGGTTAGTTCAAATAAATGCAAATTTGGCCATCGAGGGTTTTCATGTCAAAAACATCCTCTGCAAGAAGGAAGGTATTCATTAAAAGTTACTCTAAGATAGTATGGCAACATGGTGTGTCTGGTTTTATAAGTCGAATTATTCATTTAAAGTATCCAAATACCTTTGACATGGTGTGTACGTGCATTGATCTAAGATCTTCGACAAATTGACTAGTTACGATGCTTGTGATTTTTGGACAATCCAATCTATCTCCTAGTTAACTTGACGTTTTGTCATTTTTGCACCTTTGGTTGACATAACATAACAGATTAGGTGTGAGCTTAGTTTTTGCAAATGCATGCTTTAGTTTCCTTCTGTTGCGCAAACATTCCTACAAAATGGTCACCTCTTCATTCTACACGATATCAACCTTGGGTAATTTTTCCTTTGAGTGTTTTAATGGTGTGTGTATCTTTCCTTTGTATAGTCTCACAATTTATCCTACATACACAAAATAAAAATGGAGCTAACTAATATAGCGTACAATAATTTTGAGGTGAGGAAGAAATACTTACAATGCATAAATTACCACATTCATTGAGTGATGTCCTGTTTTAAGACACATGGCATGCATCGGCTTTATCTCACTCAAATCTTTTGGAATTTTCTTAGACCTTTATATTTTGTTGCACGCCAATTTGATACAATTTTCCTCAATCGATACAGTCACATATCACAAGCTTTTGACCACTGGTCTTTATCTCCTCCGCCTTGCCATCAATTTATGATGGATGTCATGAATTAGTGCATGCGAATAGTTTTTGCAATGGTTTTCATCCATGCGAGGAGCACCTCAACACTTAGAATATTTTTACCATCTTCCTTCCGTCATAGATTAATGTGCATAGCACACGGTGACTATGGTGGCCCTAGGGTTAAGTGTTGAGTGCTTGATGTGTCCAACTTATTATGTAATAGGAAATTTTGACTATGTGAGGGCTAAATACAATTGTGTAATACGGAAGGGTTTCCAACCAAGTGTGGGAGTTCATAGGAATCTTAGAATAGTTTTATGCATCCCTACGTAAGTGAAAGTGTCACAGCATTAAGAGGTTCACATGGACTCCTAGTATGGTTGCGCAAAGATTGCACAAATCCAGTTTGAACATGAAGGGGACCATGGAATGACCTTGGACTAGATGTAAAGGATTCAAGGGCATGCAATAATGTTTGAAATCACTACACAATAATAATGTGTAATAGTGTGCAAAGAGGAACTATGTACAATAGAAATGAGTGTACAATAATTACATCACGGGTTGGGAAGTATTTTACACAATAAAAATATAGACATATTTGTAAAAGGGGATAGGAGAAAATAGGCATGGAAAAACCCAAGTAAATATGACTAATGCTTGTAAATGGGAATTGCATGCAAGATAAAGTAAAGTTGGTTGTGCAATTATGGACCTCCTTGAGAAAGGCCAAGGGGTTCCTTGATTTCACTTGTAAAATTAGGGGTTATTTTTGGACACAACAACACTATCTACACATTTTTGGTTTTTATAGCATTGTACATGTGACATGTTACTAGGATGACCTTGGCTTCATAATCTCCATGCTATGGTATTCATAATTGTGTCAAATACATTTAGTGTAATGAAGTTGTCATTGTTAAGGTCATTCCTTATGAGTATCATTTTCTTGTTATATTTTTATTCTTGATCTTACTTCTTTAGAAAAAGGGATCACATGACCAATACTCACCCCATTTTTTTACGAAAAATATCAATCAAGCAATATTATAGTATCACCTTTTCAAAGATAAGCCACAATTGAAATCACATAGATCTATTTCAATGGCTTCTCTTAGAGCATTACAATTAAATCATCAATTCATGTATCCTAAGCTTAAATTGACATAACCTCCTACCTCAAGCAATTCTCCATCAAGGAACACATCTGCTCCAGTGGTCTAATCTACACATTCACCTATATCAAGACATTTTGATGATATGAGACATGATGTCATTCAAAAATTTCATGTGCACTCGGACCACGCTTCATCATTCATGTCCTTTGTATGAATATGTACTCGGATAGCATGCTCTCGAATATTTTAAACAAATCAAAAATAAAACATTAAAACATTCAAAAATGTAAAATATATATATATATTCTAAAAATGCAAAATAGGGACTCGAGCATAACTTGATCTACTAGTTTCTATGTTACATGTGTTGTTTGTCACATGATTTGATAGATAGCATATTCTATTTTCTATACACACATGCATTTCATGATGTATATGAGCATGATGTAGGATACTCATGACTCTACATGACTTAATATGTTGGGCGTGTCCTTTGCCTAGTGGCCTTACTAATCTAGGGACATTTTTCTACACTATTAATTATTATTATTCTATTTACTACACAAATTTCTCCATTTATAAATCATATATCCTAGTTTTTCATAGTATACATTGTGATATATGTTATTATTAAGATTTTTGGGACTAACACATGTGGACTATATAGGCTAGTATACCTTATTTTATGCGCCTATTGGCTATTGTCTATCTTAGGACATTCGATTGTTTATTATTTTCCTTTTGTGTGCTTCCCTTGGCTTATTTATATATGCGTGACACTTTGGATTCCATTTTGTTTGCATCACTATCCTTTTTTTATATGTACCTTAGTCTATTGTGAGTGTATGACACTTATGTGTCCTTGTATACAACCATTTGGTCTTTCTATGTGATATTATGTGTGACATCGTGCATGACTTTGTGTGTGAGGTTGTGTGTTTGTTATGTTTTCTATCTTTATGTACCATGATGTCTATCATGCATTCTCTATCAAGGTCAATTTTATAAATGTGACCATCTACAACCATCTTCCATATTTGTTCCAATGATGACTATCTACTATATCTAACATGGACACACTTTAATTCTTTTGAATTTAGCAATCTATGATATATATCCCCCACCTTAAATGAGGGTTCATTCAAAGGATTTATCACATAAATATCAATACATATTAGGAAAATAGACAAACTTGCATGATATAGAAAACATATGCACATGTTTCAATAGTACAAGAATAAGAAACAAATAAAATTTCTATACATTGCGCAATATCGTGCACTTAGACAAAACCTTGGTATGGTAGTGTCCAAACCTTGATGATTCTTTCCAACTCAATTTTAAAAATCAAAAATACATTATCTCAAAAAAATCATATTTTACATTGATTTAAATAAGAAATTGCTTATATGAACACATATTATAATATAAATTCATTATGTTCCATTGCAAAATGTACGGGGCATTGATCGGGGATATTTTTTAGTGTCAAATTTTTCCTAAACTTCCTTAGACCATGCCAATGCAGTAGATCCCTTAGAGATCTTTCTGATGACTATAAGAATGTGAAAAATAGACACTCTAAGTTCGAGTTATGTCAAGTCAATAGGGAAGTCAACTTTGGTCAATAGGTCAACAAGTGGACCAATGGCAAGGTGACACATGGCAATTGACGACAAGGAAAAATTGATGGTCTTGTAATTTTTTTTTTTTTAATCCATAGTACAGAGCTCATCGCAAGCTTTCTGACGCATTTTGAACGGACCAAATCTGAGTTCGTATGCGAAAGATATGCATAGTCAAAGTTGTGGTCAAATGATGACGTGGCACACTCTGACATGGACAAATGGCATATTATGGGCGTGACACTTGGAAATTTTTTAGTGGATTTAGATTTAAAATAATAATAATAATATTTTATTTAATCCATTCCACGGGAATAAGCCTAATCCCATGGGATAAGGAGGATTTTGTGGACAAAAAGCTATTTAAAGGCTTATCCTATCCCTTTCCCACCAAATGTGGGGTCAATGGCTAAATTGGGTGCCTAAACCTATGGAAGGGGGATTTGAACTCAGTACCTCATCTAAAAAAATAAGCGGCCTTACCAACCCGCCACCCTCTTGTAAGTGGTATAATTGAAGCTCACTTGTATTTGTAATAGAAATGCCAAGTCTGTCAAGGGAATAAGGGGCAAGTTTGGAAAAGTACAATTTTGGGGCACTTCAACTCACTTCCAAATCTTGAGTTATATATGAAAGTTGTTCATAATTTTGATACGATCACAATGGTATGACCTTTTATCCAATTTGGAGTTTTTGTGACAAATTTAGTTTCTGTTAAAGTCACATGAAGGCATAGAACCAAAGGGAGACACTGCTGCAAGTGGATCAGGAAGGTGAAGGACATAGGCTGAGCTCTATTAACATCCTTCAAAGGTCTGAAACATAGTTTTACAAGTTTTTGATTCATTATTGGTTAATGTAAAGGTTATTGTATTTATAATTTTTAACATTATTAATGGATCAGTTCACCACGAACCCGGGGACATAGGAATTCCGAACCCCGTAAACAATCTAGTGTTGTGTTCTATTTTTGATTTTATGTTTTCTAATAATTACAAGTAATTTAAATTCCAAAAATGAATGTGGATGCAACTATAATCAAAATTGATAAAATTGGAAAAATCAATTAAATCTGAAACAATGATTTTTGGGGCTTCGAATGAACAATGAAATTTTGAGTAAATTGTAAACTTAATTTCAGTTTCAATTCAGTCCTAAATCAGATTCTAATCAATTTTTGAAGTCTAAAATCCTTTTAAGTTGATTAAAATTGAAGATCCTTTGAAACGATTAAAAGTGTTAATTTCAAGCACCCATTTTCGGATCAAGTTTTGGTATCATAGCAGTTAGATTGCGGATTAGCTTCGATTGTGTTTGAAAATTTGATTTCATTTTCGGTGTCAGCAGACATTTTGGGGCTTGTTAATCTTCTTTTGCAGGTGTGTAGTTTTGGAAGTACACGTTGTGTTTACAGGAATAGGGAATCATGGGCAAGTCATCCAAACAGAGCAAGCTGGATGAGATTGAAGCCATTAATCGCCAACTCCAGGAAGAAAACTTTCTGAGAGCTAAGTTTTATTCCTTAGAAGAGGAAATAGTGTGGTTAAAATCTGAGCCACAATCCTCTATAACCAAGAAAAAGGAATATGTCAACAAGATGCTTACACAGAGCAAGAAGTTGATGGGCTTTGTTAAAGAGTTGTAGGAAGAAATACGGACCAAAGATGCCCTCTTGGAAAAGATGCAACAAAGTGAACACAAGAAGGAAATGCCTTCCAAATCAGATGCAGGTACTATGACAGAATGCACTATAAGTTGTTCACATTTTAATTCTTCCTCTCATTCAGTTTCAGATATTCCTTTGGGTCAGTTTGAAAAACACACTAAGGGAATTGGGTCTAAACTAATGGTTAAGATGGGATTTAACGAAAGGGCCTTTGTAAAAATGGACAAGGTGATGCTAACCCAATACAAGTAGAGGATCAACCTCGATTTGTAGGTTTGGGTTATTCTAGTGGGAAAATGGAAATTGGAGAAAGTTCTAAAGTAGCTGAAGGAAGAAAAGCTTCCAACAGCCAAGGATCTACGCCTCTAGAATTATAGGATTCCACCATTATGAGGAACAATGAAAAGTGTAAGAAATCAGTAAACGAGGTATGAAATTCCACCTCCTCACACTTACACTAAATATAGCACTAAGGGGAAATTAAATCCTAAAACTTCTAAAACTCTCTTTCAGTCTGAACAATATAGCTTCGGTAGACAAAAGTATGGTTTTCCTTGCATGTTTTGTGAAGGTACTAATCATTCTACAACATATTGTTGGAAGAGGAAAAATATGATAAAGAAGTTAATGCCTTTTGTGAATGATAAGGAAGGTGCTAAAGACCAATCTCTCCTGGTAAGGTAAGAAATGGAAAAAAGGTTACCTCTACTAAACAAAGGAATCATTCTACTAGAAAATTTCAGGGAATGACAAAATGGGTAAGACTCCTAAAAATAGGGAAGTTAAATTTTGTTCCCATTGTAAAAGGAATGGTCATGATGTTAAGATGTGTTGGTATGTTCCTTCAATGCAACATTGGAAAGTTGTTAAAAAGGAAAATAATGTCAAACCAAAATTTGTTGATCTAACTCATGTAAATTCTCACTCGCAGTCTTGAGAAAGTAAAACCACCTAAATGGAGAAATTTAAGTAATTGGATGAGTAAAACATTCCTCAACTTTATGTTTGCATTGCAGTGACAGGTGATGTTATGCAAACATTTTCAAAGCTATATTTTAGGGATTTGATCCTATGTTTATATTCAGCTTTGAAATAATTTGGAAGCAACCGTAGAGAAGATTTGAGTGACAGGTTCATCATACTCATATTCATCTTCTCACATTTTGGTTGGTTATTCCATTTCTGACAACAATATGCATGTATACGGGCATCATCAGAATGTCTATTTTGAAACTTGTAGTTTTATAGTGTTGTCATTTGTGTAAATATTATGGATGCTTATAAGACCCATTTGGGCACCTGTTTGATATTGTAATAAATAGACAAACTTGTTGTATCCACATGTGTTATTTGCACTAATTTATAAGACCCTTATTTTGGGAAAATTTGATTTTTGTAACTATCATATGTGGTTGCAATTAGGGTGTAAATTTATTACACTAACAAACTGGTTTGCAAAGGTACCAGGTGATCATTTTGCAGATTATGGCAGTTCACCAATTTGGGTAAGCATACGATTATAATATATCCCTTTACAGTTCAGTGTATGGATAGAATATTTACATATTCACATTGATTTAGATTTTGACTATAACCATTTTGGGCGTTGATGGTTTAATTATTATGGATAGTGAATATTTGCAGTTGTAGTCAGCATAATCACAAAGTGTCAGTTGAACACTAGCTTCCGTTATAGATGGGTGTTATTATCTCGACTTATTATTGTGATGGCAATATAATGTTTTGCGATTCACATAGATTCATTGTTGACTATAGCTATTTTTGGGCATTGATAGTCTATTTTATTCTCGATAATGAAATACTTGCGCTTATTCTGATTTTAGATGGACAAAGGCACTATCCTAATTGTGGGGTAGTTTAGATGTCCTGGTTTACTTATCTGTGTTTATGAAATTGTAATTTAAGTAATCAATTGTATCACAAGGTGACAGTTGAACACTAGCTTTCCATACTAGAATGGTTGTTATTATCTAGTCAATTATTTGTGATGGCATTACAGTGGGGTATGACAGTTCACAATTGTGTGCAGAGTTGATAGGGTTGCAGCATTTCAATTGAACACTAGCTTAATTGGGTGTTATTATCGATCAGTTATGTAATTAGCTAATCAACTATTTGCATTTTATTAACCTATAATGTTATTTCAGGTTCTTGTATGTTTTTTTGCAATTCAGGAAGAGATAACATGTTTTGTGGGTTGATACATAGCTTTTTGTGGACAAAAATCCTTCTCAGTAGGGAGGAGTGATCAGGGGATATTTTTCAATGTCAAAATTTCCCTAAACTTCCTAGACCATGCCAATGTAGTATAGCCTTCAGAGATATTTCCAACGACTGTAAGAACATGAAAAATGGACACTCTGAGCTCAAGTTATGTCGGTCAAAGTTTAGTCAACATGGAAGTCAACTTTGGTCAACATGTCAACAAGTGGACCAATGGCAAGGTGACACGTGGCAATTGGCGACAAGGAAAAATTGATGGTCTTGTAATTTTTATAAAAATCAATTCCATGGTATAGAGATCGTCGCAAGCTTTCTAACACATTTTGAACAGACCAAATCTGAGTTCGTATGCGAAAGATATGCATAGTCAAAGTTGTGGTCAAATGATGACGTGGCACACTCTGACGTGGACAAATGGCATATTATGGGTGTGACACTTGGTAGGTTTTTAGTGGCTTTGGATTTAAAATAATAATAATAATATTTTATTTAATCCATTCCACGGGAATAAGCCTAATCTCATGGGATAAGGAGGATTTTGTGGACAAAAAGCTATTTAAAGGCTTATCATATCTCTTTCCCACCAAATGTGGGGTCAATGGCTAAATTGGGCGCCTAAACCTATGGAAGGGGGATTTGAACCCAACACCTCATCTAAAAAGATAGCAGCCTTACCAACCCGCCACCCTCTTGTAAGTGGTATAAATAAAGCTCACTTGTATTTGTAATAGAGGTGTCAAGTCTGTGTCAAGGAATAAGGAGGTAGTTTTAGAAAAGTGTAATTTTGGGGCACTTCTACTCACTTCTAGATCTCAAGTTATATATGAAAGTTTCTCAGAATTTTGAGATGATCGCAATGGTGTGATCATTTATCTAATTTGGAATATTTTGTGATAGATTTATTTTCTGTTAAAGTCACACAAAGGCATAGAACCAAAGGGAGACACTACTGCAAGTGGATCAAGAAGGTGAAGGACATAGGCTGAGCTCCATTAACATCCTTCAAAGGTATGAAACATAGTTTTGTAGGTTTTTGATTCATTATTGGTTAATGTAAAGGTTATTGTATTTACAGTTTTTAACATTATTAATGGATCGGTTCACCACGAACCCGGGGACATAGGAATTCCAAACCCCATAAACAATCTAGTGTTGTGTTCTATTTTTATTTTCAGTTTTCTGATAATTGCAAGTAATTTAAATTCCAAAAATGAATGTGGATGCAACTATAATCAGAATTGATAAAATTGGAAAAATCAATTAAATCTGAAACAATGATTTTTGGGGCTTCGAATGAACAAGTGAAATTTTGAGTAAATTGCAAACTTAATTTCAGTTTCAATTCAGTCCTAAATCAGATTCTAATCAATTTTTGGAAGTCTAAAATCATTTTAAGTTGATTAAAATTGAAGATCCTTTGAAATGATTAAAAGTGTTAATTTCAAGCACCCATTTTCGGATCGTGCATGATTTCTTTTATTTACATATTCACATCATTACATTACAAAATGAAGGTGGCATGATCACTATGGAAAGTACATGTTACAAATCTATAAATTTATATGTTGTTTGTGTTTCAAATATTTATATATCAAGAAATTCAATACATTCAAGAAGTACAAACCTAGATCCATATGCAAAGTGGTGTATTTTATTATAACATTCATATTAGGTTTTAGTAACACCCGACATCCTACACCATTACAATTTTTGGCTTCATGTGGTTCCTTCTTTATTTGATTTTTGGACTTACTTTTAAGTCTCCCATATTACTTGTTTTATTGCTCTTCTAATTGTATATATTAGGGTTATACATCCCCGATCTCTCTTGGAATTTTCGGTTGGGAAAACCGCACTGAACCTTATTTCAATTGGGTATTTACTCACCCCCAATTATCCATCTATATTTGCAAGGTAGAGTTTCTCTATACATATAAGTGTACTCCTTCCTTTCTCCTCTCTATTTTTAACAATTTCAAATATTCTTCAAGTGAAAATTTTGTTTCATTGTATAAGGACATTTACTACACTCTTGTGTTGTAGGTTTCTCTTCTAAGGGAATATTGCATCCATTCAAACAAACCAAAATCAAGCAATCAAGAAAAGATAGTGAGTTTACACGTACTAGTATATTTTCCTTTAAAACTAGAAATTTTTATTTATTATCTTGAGAGGGAATGTAGACACCTAAATTTGGTAATTAAGTGCTTGACGGTATTTATTTGGCTATTAACCCTTAATCATGGCTTGCACATATGTTCAAAGATTAAATGCATTATCCTACTTTATCTTAAGCTTTGGAAATACCTTTTTTGCCTCCAATATGTTTCTCAAACACCTACAAAATTGATCTCATTACAAATAAACAACATACATATCTTGTTATACATCTCTAGATCTCCACTTGCTTCATTCCACATCTGTGGACACTACCATATAGATCTAGATACAATCTTCATACGATTATATCCTTGTTCAATGGTTTTGTCCAAGGTGGGCTAACGGTCATATTTTATTATGTTTATCTTATTTCCACCTCCTAGTTAAACTTGGTGAAACATAACATCCCATGGAATCGTATGTAATCAAGCTAGAGGCATTCATTTACTCACATGTCATTCTCAAGAGATATTCTAGTAAATAATTATCAAGTCTTAAGAAAATATTCCCTAATCTTCCCTAAAGCAAAAGTAAACATTAGGAGTAGCCTCTATACAAGGCTAAAACACTCTAAACTAGGTTAAAGAGAATGTCAATTCAATTCACATCTCAAATTCAAATCAAGAACTATTAAGCACATGCATTCCAAAGGACACGTCTAAGGTATTTTACTCTAGAAAAATATAAATCTAAAACCACTCTATTCGGAACTCGTGAAGGGTACATTTGAAGTAAACCTAGCTAGCATGTTATTGTTAATGATACACAAGGGAAAACATAGGTGAATGACACTTTGTACTTGCATTTACTATTAAAAACACTAGAAGAACTACATGGAGTTTGATCCCCTCATTTGGGAAATGTAGTATAATGCTTTGTAAAATCAACAAGGGGTTGGCCACTAGGAGAAGTCTAACTCAAATACACACCATTTTTGTTATCTAATGGCTACTTGAGTGTTAGCACACAAAATTAGTGTTTCGATCTCTATGGATACATGTGGGAACATTCTAGAGAAAGAAAAAGTATAAGAAGAAACCAAATACAAATACGAGCACCGCAAATAAAAAAATATGTGTAGAATAGTGCTAAACACTAGCATGAAACTAGATATAATTAGCATGAGCTAGTGTTCCGATGTGATTCTAGTTTCTAGGAGGGTTTCAAAGTTCCACTTCATGTATGAATATTCAACCCCGTCACAACCTATTTTGCTAAGTCCCAAACCCATACCTCTCTGCAAAGCATCAAAAAAGCTAAGTGCACTCATCTTCTTGTGTTTTACTATAATTATAATGTGCCTTAATTGAATGACACTTCTTAAACCATATTACATGCGCTTTCATCAGTATGAATGTTGGATCATTTATCTAGGCTATTGCACATTATTTTCTAAGATTTCAATCCTAATTAAAGTAAAAACTATTTTAATTTGGGTTTAATCATGTATACACTAATTGAATCGGGATTCTTATTTTTCCATAGGAAGGTAATTTTTTACATCATACATTCGTTCTAATTAAAAAATTTGAGAAAAGTATAATTATATTTATTTATTTCAATTTGTTCTTTTGATAAATTACCAAAAGTTGATTAATAAGGAAAAGACTAATATCTTGAAAGTCAATTAGTACCATTTCCAACGAATATAATTATATAAAATATTATGATTAGTCATACAAAAACCAAATAGGTAAATATATAATGCATGCAATCATGATGGACATAAATTATGGATCAAAGTACCCTAAATCATCTCTTGACTCTAGGTCAAAATCCAAGCTACAGGGCAAACCAAGGTGACCACCCAAACATTGATGCACATCTAGCTAGAAATAAATATATCCATTTAAAAGAGGGGGAACCCATTAGAAATGGAAGGAGTCAATGAATATGTGAACTAGAAATGGGTGTTAATCCTATATACCACCATCATAACTCTCTCAAATAATATTCATCATCATTAATCACCTCGATAATTCAAATTCACAATTGAATGATCTATATACAAGCATGCCCTTTGAATAGGAGGAGAGCCTAGATAATCCAAGATAAATTGATTAGTTATCCTAAATCTTCTCTTCAAAACCAAGGTCAATAAATGCAATGTAGAAATTTTATATTGACGCACATGTTCTCACATCAAAAATACATTTCATTGGGATTGAAAGAAATTATTTACATTGATGAAATAAATTTAGCTACACCGACACAATACCACATAACACCATATAAAACCAATACCCGTCATTCATATCATCAATATGAAACAATGTAAATGTGATTCATGATCATCCAAGGAATACCGGAAATCTTTCTTCAAACAAAAACATGTAGAGGTGTGTTTGTGTAGAATAATCAACTTTCCTTAGTCTACAATACTTTCAATTATGATAGAAAAAATATAGTGATTAAATAACTCAAACTAATCTCTTAACTCTATATCAAAACCCGAGTTATAGGCATAATCCAAGGTGATTTTTGCACAAAACACTGATGTAATCTATCTAATAAATATATTCATTTAGAAATGGTATCGACCTACTAATAAACTAGCTCAATAAGTATATGGATCCATCTCTAAGTTATAGATCCATATAGATATGTAATACAATAATCATGATTATCAAGTCTCTATCATATATGTAGTATCAAATTTATTCAACTCCCTCTAACCTATATATAGTTTTTGGTTATGGTTGTGAATAGTAGGCATAGGTCGTAGAAATGGAAAGAGTCGATAAATATGTCCATGAATTGGTGCTAAGATTGGAGACCACCATGATCAATCACTCAAGGAAGATCCATCATCATCAATCAAATTGATAAAATCAATTCATGGTCAAATGATTTGTAAATGAGCATGCCCTTGAAAAGAGGGGAACATAAAAAAATCCTAAGAGAAATAACATAGTTTCTTAAGGCTTCTCTTAAGTTATAAGGCATAAAAACGCAATGTACAAATATTATCATGAAGCACATGTTATCGTATAAGAAACACATTTCACAACAATTTAAATCAATTATTTATATTGATGAAATAAATATAGCTATGTTGAAACAATGCTACATGCTACCACCATATACATTCATTATGCATCACTCATATCATCAATGTATGAAAACATAAATGTATTGCATGAGCATTCAATGGGTAATGGTAATCTTGCATTAAACAAAAAATAGGTAGGGGTGTGTTCAAGTAGACTAGTTAACAAGTTTGTCATTTTGGCATGGTAGAAGTTCAACCAAGCAAATCATCGAAATCCAACACATCAAGTACCTTAGAGAGGATTAGCTTCAATTAGCAACATGGTTCCAAATGTGTTGATTCATTTATATGCTTATTAATAGCTTTCAAGAAGTGGTTTCATTTCCTGACCTAAAAATTATAAGTTCTAGTGCACATGGAAAAAATTGTTGAGAATACCGCCAAGCTAGAACAATGTTTAATAATCAAATTCTCTTCCGATGTTATTCACTTTAAAACAAAATAACACTAAATTTTAGCTTATATGCAAAATTTATGGTACACAAATGTTTCATGGTTTTGCACACAAGAAAAACCATTGGGTCGGTTTTAAAACCATAAGCATTAATTTCAAAAGAGTTAATCTACAAAAAGGGGTTCTTTCACAAATATATATTTACATAAAGTGTTGATTTTTCCCTTGGTTAACACAAATAAGAAAAAATAACTTCCCAAAGTAAATGATTTTTTTATCTTTGGAAGTTTTAATATGCTTGAAGTTGGAAGTTCAAAGAGACACTCTAAAATGTTAATAGTTTTCAAAGAGATATACATTATTTAGTTAAGAGTTAGTTTTTGCAAGAAAGGAGAGTGAGATCTAGAAAAGATAGAACCTACAACATGCCGGTTAGGAGCTTGCAAGGTGTAGTTGTAATCCATAACATAGTATAGATTGTTCCAAATCCATGAAGGACTATAGTCGATGTATTTCATCATTATATGATTGTAATTCAATGAAACAAGTGTTCTTTATGTGTGTAATCTTTGTGGTAATGTCATTTAAACAATAAAGTCTTATGTTTTTAATTCCCAAGTCTCGAGTAGGGTTTGTGTGTCTATCCGTTTGAGTGAGTAAGTCTACATTGCAAGGAAATATTGTTCTTTATTCATTACACTCACCTTGACCCGCATCATTTGGTATCATAGCAAGAGTATCTTACAAGTGTGCTAAGAAAGTTTGAAGACATTTTATGTTAGATCATTCATGTTAATTTGTAATCTTGCATCATCCAAAAACATTATGGTATGGTTTTACATGTGTCTTGATTGCACATGTTTTTGTTGATGATTCCACATGAGTTATTTTTCACACGATTTTGTTTATGGTGTGTTACATGTAAGTATTGTTTGTGTGAGATTCTTATTTTATGGTTTGTGTGAGTCTTGTTAAATGTAAGTGTCTATTGTAATGTTTCATTATGCTTGTTTGTGTGCTAAGGCAATGATGTTCTATGTTGTGTTTTGTGCATATGTTTATATTACGTAAGATTTAATAGTGTTTTGTGTTATCAGTTCATATGTAGGGATATGGTAAAGCTAGAGTGGTTGTTGCATTTTTAGAGTACATTATCAAGGATCCCGGTATCATCTAGATTTCATAACTAAGTTCTATGGATCTAAAGGTGCATATGTTGGATAGCACAAAGTTTCATCAATCACAATGTGCAAAGCAGAGACATGTTTTGGGCATAGTAACACACCAAAATTTTATAAGATCTCACATTATAGTGTCATTTATTCTATTTATGTCTACCCTTGCAATTTTGTAGGCATTAGAGCCATATGGAGATAGCACGCATGGATTTAGTGGAAGAAGTTCATAGCACGATTTTTGTGCAATGATGTAAACATAGCATGTAGCTTGTATAGTTTCAAATATGACATTATGATATAAGCCAACATGGATTGCACCTAACCCAATAATTGTAACCATTGAACTGACTCAATCTACATTGAATTATGGTTGGGTCATATCTTGTATAGATGATTGGAATGAACAGTAGTGTCATATGGGTCATATGGGTCATTTGTAGATTTGAGGTGATATTGTAAGTAGTGGGTCTTGTATTATTTAAGCATGGCATTACTCTTGTGTCAAGAATGAATCCTACGCAATTGATAATATATCTTAGACTAGTCAATTCTGTGTGATCTTGTGTTGTAACACTACACTTAAAAAATTGTGAGTTAGCAAACAGAGATCTTATGATATAGATTTGGTTGAGCATCTTGCATGTTAGATAGTTATTATGTTTCCATGTAATACATTTTTTTAATGAACAAGTATTAATGAGTTTCATAGTTCCACAAATATGTTTGATTTTGTGTTTCGTGCATTTTTAAATAATTATGTCGTTGAATATTTTGAGGGTTGTGAGGTCTAAAGCATCTTATAACAGGGACCCCTAACCACAATTGCATCAACATATTCCAATGAATATTGTTGGGTAGAAGGTGCTTCAATTGAGTTTCCTCCATTGTGGGAACATGATAGAGGATAAAGGAGAAAATATTTTTTTATGCTCATGAACTCGAACACAAACCAAATAACGCAATGCATGGTTTTTCACCCACTTGTTTTAGGACTACTAGAAATTGTCCAAGGAACAAGTTGCGTGATATTCAATCTTACAAATGACCAAATGGTGAAATCTAGCATGTAACCTACAACCTAACATGGATTGTTGAATACAAAAACAACCAAAGGCCTTTATGAAGTTCCAATTAATTAAGATATTTTTCCCTCCAAAAAGACCAAAAGAAACCCAAAAGAGACAAACGATATTTACAATGAAGCTTAATTACAGTTATAGATCCTATCAAAAAAATGGAAAAAGGAATAAGGGTAAGGCAAAAAGAGATAAATCAGACCTATGTTGATATATATCTTCACTTGATGAAATCCTCCATGACTTCATGCAATTAACCAATGTCTTACTAAGTATAGCTTTGGCTCATACTTACGCAAGAGAAGATAGAGGGGTCTAATGAAGGTTTATGATTTCCTTTTAGTGGTAACCCTCTACTAAAATGAATTGAGATAGGAAAATAGCAAAGCTCATCCTACTATAATAATTACCAAAATATCCAAGCTCTTGTAGCAAACTAACTAATACACATTCAACTTTAGTAACTAAGAAGAAACATTAACATCTAATTTGAATAAAATACATATTGAACATCTTAATCGTCTCATAAAATAGTGGGATTATCTTACATCTATAAATAAGATAAATTAATCACAAAACTTGTCCAAATTTTTGAAAGAGGAAACTAGATTAACATGGTTTCACAACAAAGTGCCAAAACTCCTATTAATTCATCAGTTTTCTCTCCCTTTCTAGAATGGAAAATTATCCCCTATTAAAAATGTATTGATTTCCCCTCTTATACTCGCACCAACATAGGAAAATGGTGTTGAATTTTGGCACAAAATGTACCTATCATGATCCCAAATATGTCTAGAAAGTTGAGGAATATCTCAAAGTTGTTACAACAAGAATGACATGTGGCATATCTACAGGGTCCCCATTGTTTATGATTTGATGGCACACAAAGCATGAGAATGGCGGGAAGAAAACTACTCATTTCACACAACCCCTTAGCTCCTAAAACCATTCCCATTGGATAGATATCTCCTAGATCTTTCCAACGAGTATACTTTTTCTCAATTCAAAGAAAAAATGAAAAAATAATGGCACTTTGAAATTTTTAACCCATGTAGTCCTCATATTTTTCATCCTTTTCTCATTGGTCCACACAAAAGGCTATGATTGGTTTTTTCAAGGCCATATGGTGGGCTCCAGTGCAATTCCAAGTTGATTTTGGGTTGGTGTATTTAAGGTACAAATCTCGCTCGGAATGCACCACAGACTACAACTTCACACAAATCAGAGTGTCAACCCATAGAGTAGTTTCCCCATCTATCTTTATATAGTGGGGAGTCTCGTTCTTTGAATAGAGATAGGGAAGTGAAATGAAATGAAATGAATATATGCTTCTAACCCTCTCTCTTTGAGTGCAATTATTATTATTATGTAAATGGAAAACTAAAAACGTTGATTATGTTATATTTAGGTGGATGTCATGTCAGCGATTTATCGTTGATTTCATGCTCACATGGTTTTACAGGATGCAAGTAAGATGGCAAAACAGCATGGTTGTAATCCATTGTGTATTATTGTAATTTATGTTAATGGAAAAAAATATATATGTATGTATTGTTATGTTGTAGTAAAGACTTATTATTGAAATTTGGCAATATGAATGAGATGCTAGTTTTAGAGGTGCTTTGGGAAATGTGTATTTAACTATAGGTGTCCTTTTGATTCAGATTTACGTATGGTAAAAAAGGGGGGGAATTAGATGTGTGTGTGTGTGTTAAGTGAAATTGTAGAGGATAATTCAACATTTTGTGAAGTATTAAAAGGTTTATTATTGAAGTTTTGTAATATTTTTAAGATGCTAGTGTTTAAGGGAAATGTTCATCTAAACATGGGTGTTATTTTGATCCCCAAATTTTGTATTGTAAAAGTTGGATAAATATGTTAAATGAAATTGAATTTGACATCTTATAGTGCATTCTCGTTGTGAAATTTATGATGAAATCTCTAGAGTGTTGTGTTATTTAACTAAAAAATATAGAAAAGAAACCTAAATATAACAATCAACTTTAGTTTAAAACTTGTGCATATCTACCCTTCTTACATGATATTTCTTAGCATAGAAGAAACTAAAACCTTAGAATGAACTTAAATCTTTACACTTGATAACACCTTCTAGCTTAAGTAAATAAGATCCCAAGTTTGAGTTTATCATCATAGCTTATTTGCTTAGCAACATTATCATGAACCCGACGATTAGGAACAACGTGGTTAAACTGTGTCTTAAGTATGTGGTTCCCTCCTAGGATGGGTAATTGTGTGCGTAGTAAGGAGAATGTATTCTCATAAGATAGTACTCCATAGGAATTCAACATTAAACATAGTGTAAAATCCTCTTGGACCGACACATGTGTTGAGTGGCAAAGATCATCAACTAACCTTGGAAGTCATCTTTAAGAGTTGGGATCATAAATGAACTCAATACCCAATCTCATTTATCGTTGGGTTTAATGGTGCAATACTAAGAGTTAACTGTGAAACTTAACAAAATTTTAATTTATGATTGGTTTGTAGAAATATAATCATATTTTGGTGTGCTAGGAGAAAAGTGATATTTAAATCGTTCATATAATGTGTTTAAACTATTTTGTTATGAGGAACTAAATCTAGGATGTGTAATCATTAATGTGAACTGTAATTCTTTAAAATGAGTATTCCCTCTTGTTTCCCACTTTTCCTTTTGCGTAATGAATGTACGTTGTGAAACTAGGTAATCATGTTCTTGAGGCATTTCCCTAGGATGAGATCTATTAGTCCCACGAGCATGCAAATATCCTTATTAACAAATGGGTTACTCAACAAAATTCAAAACGTTTTTAAAATCAAATTAAGTAAAATCATTTTAAGATGAATGTAGATGATTCAAGTGGGTCCTATGTTTTAGTTACCTACACATGAGAATACTAAGTGTGAATCCCCTTTAACCCTCTCAAACAAGAGTGTCAGCTTGACAAGAAGTATCAAATGTACCTAGAGTTACAAGATGATTGTTGGAGCATAACTATAGTAAAATTATAATTGACACTTGACCTTGGGAAGTGTAATCAGGATGTTATTCCATAGGAAAGTGAAACATGATCTTCCTTGTAATGTGATTAAACCCTCTTGTTATGGATAAAGAACTTATTTCCTATAATACTTATTGTGTACTAACTCAATTATCAATTTATAAATGAATGAAAGAAACTTGACCCTAATCCTTGAAAAACAAAATTGAATTTCACCTCTTTTGGACTTACACTTGTTCCATTGTGTAACGGAGGTATGATATAAGATCAAGATGCATGCCCTTAGGAGTGAATCCTAGGGATAATACTTATTAGTCTTGTGTGTATCTAAATTTCCTTGTGTGTATCTAAATAACCTTGTGTGTAAATAAATATCTTATTAACGAATGAGAAAAATAAACAAGTAATTGAAATAATGTAGATGATCCTTATTCAATGAGATACACCATAAGTTAAAGGTTAAATGGTATAAAGTAAATCTAACAAAAGGAAAATGAATGTATGATTCACACATTATGAGCCTTTCTAGAACTTAAGTTAAATATTGAAACATGATTGTAATAAATGTGTAATCCTAAAAATATCATGTCATGGGAAGACCCTATCTATAAGTTTATACTGTAGTTGAATCATTATGTTGTGCCTTGTCATTTGAAAAAAAAGTGGCCTTGATGTGCATCATGTGTTTTCATGTTATCTATGTGGGTTAATGTTTATGCAAACATATCATGTGTTGTGTGTAGTCCTAAGTGATATCCTATAGTGTCATGTGTACCACATTGTAAAAAAAAAAAAAAGTATTCAGTATTTTTAGTGTTGTAATTGTGTGTGTAAAATGTGGGTGTTACATGTAGTGCCCAACACATTTAATAGAGCACATTTTTAAAAAAGGCGTGTGAAAGTCACGGTGGAAGGGAGTTAAGGGAGTAGATGAAATTTAAAATATATTGGTGGAGGACAAAGTGGTCTATCGCAGTAGTGACTGTTAGGTTGTGGAGCTGAATTTCTTCACAAAGGCATGCATTTGAGGTTTACTAGTTTACATAGTAACCAACATCGATCACCGGGAGGAACCGGTGTCGGTTAGGATAGGGAACCTACATCAGTCGGGAACCGCCAACGGTAAGGAAAGGAACCTACATCGGTCGTGAACCGGCACCATTACATGTGTGTTAAAGTTTATATTTAACTCACCGGAATTAGATGTAACTTTAGTTATAAAGTGAATATAAAGGTTGTAAATGCATAGCTAAGTTGACCTAAGTTTGTATATTCTTATATAAGCATGAAAGCTAGGGTTACAAGATAAATTGAACAAGAATTGAGTTAAATCCTTGATTCTCCTAGATTGAGAGAATGAAGAAGAAGAAGAAGAAGAAAGAACAGTGCTACATGAAGACAAAGCTTCCATGGAGAGAAGTTGACAAAAGGAAATAACAAATACATCTAATGGTGAGAAGAGGGTATTGTCTTCTACTATATTTCCTTTGTATTGTTATTGTCTCATTGTAATGGCTTGCATAGTATGCAAAGCACATAGATTTTCTTCTTATAGATCCACATGTTGGTGAGATCTTGTATTGTAGATTCTTCTAGTTAGATCCACAGGTTGTTGTGAGATCTTGTATTGTTAGATCCACAAGTTGTTGTGAGATCTTGTATTCATAGATCCATGAGATCATGTTGTATTGTTGATCCATGTAGATCTAGATAGAGTAGAGGAGGTTGTCTTCTTGTATGCACAGGTTGATGCAGTGAGATGGAGGAGATACTTCTTGGTGCACAGTTATGGTTGCACGTTGCTAGACCCTTGTGAGAGTTCTTTTTACATACTCAATAGTGAGATCTTGGTTGTACAAAGTGGTAGATGCAGAGTAGTTGTTGGTTATGTGAGATTTGTTGATGGTTTGGAGGCACGGTTGTAATGAAATCATGGAGATTCGTTTAGAGATATGTCGAGGAGATAATCTTGGAGAGATGCATTGTACTCTTATATTGAAGAGTTAGTTTGTACTCTTGTTATATTATATATATGAGATCTCTATCTTTGGTGGATGTAGCCCACATTGGGTGAACCACGGTACATGTTGTGTTATGTGTGTGTACTTTGTTTTGATTTGGATTATTCTAGTTTATACTTCCACTTTGTTGTAGATTTTGGGGAATTGTTTAGATCTTATGTGCATGATTGGTTTTTTTATTGAATCATAGCACTATTCTGCAGTCCCAAATTCCCAACTAGTATCAGAGCTTGGTTATTTTAGAGCAAGGTTTTGCTTCATATTTTGTTAGTAGTTTACTTGATAGGTGTATGAGAGCATGGTTTGTTTTTCCTGATGTGAAAATCGTAAGAAGAGATTTAAATCTCAAGTGGAAGCTAGAAATGTGAGAATGCTAGAGAATACAATGATCGGCGTCGGTTAGGTGGCAACCAAAGGTGTCGGCAGGGTAATCGCGGTCGATTCCTGTTAGAAGATGTATACAAGGAAGAAATAAAGAGAATTTGAATTGCACACATTTAAGACCGTGTTCGCTCTATTTATTATAAAAGAAATAGTTACAAAACGGTTGATGTAGTTACAACCGGTTACAACCAACTTGTAGTTAGGCACCTTATAAATAAGTCTTATATTCTCATACCCCCTCTTAAGACTTATTCTACATAAAGCAAAAACAAACAATCTAACAAGAAAATGAAACTATGCTATCTTCAAACATTTTCACTTTGAAAGCAATTTTATGATAAGGTAGGGCTCCATCAAGTTGCTTCATGACCTTCGTAAAGGTATAGCCCCCAAGCTGAATTCCCGAGTTCCTGGATTCCACCTCCTCAAACTCCCGAATCACGAGATCTCTCGAATTTTGGACAACCATCCATCAAGCTCCATCCAAGTTGTCTCATGACCCTCGTGAGGGTATAATTCCTAAGATCCACAGTTTCCCAAACTATATGAGAAATCATCCATACCGAGCTTTATCTACCTTGTATCCTTTCTTGCCTTCAAAGTTTATAGCATCTTTATATTGTGTATCCGTCACTATCCTCACTACCTTCTACATTTGGTGGGTCTTCAACCATGGCTATAGTGGTTGTATTTGATATGAATTTACCCTTGAGCACATCATTGGCTCGAACACGACAATCCCATGTTGTGTGACCTCTTTTCTTACAATAATGACATTTAATCTCCGATTTATCTTTATCTGATCTTCTATGATATTTTTTGGTTCTAGAATAGAATGCACTTTCTCGTTGGGAATGACCTTCTGCATCCTCTATAGTTCATTTTTCCTCGGCTAGAAGATTTGATATCATATCATCTAGAGATTGAGATTGAATCTGACTAAGGGTAAAAACTACATTGCTATATTTTGAAGACAAATTGTTTAAGAGGATAGCTTTGGCATTCTTGTCCTCAATCGCAACTTTCACTTCTCGCTAGTTTTCTCGATCAAGGACATTAGATTATTGATTTGGCTTGACATAGAGACTCTGTCATCCATTTTGAACCTATATAACTGAAGTTTTAGGGAATTTTGGCATTGATTGCTTTCGCTCCAAATAATTTATTTAGAGTATCCCAAATTTCCTTGGATGATTTGTCTAGGTCTACATGATGAAGTTCAGAGTCAGAAAGAGCAAGGCCAATAATAGCTTTCGCTCTATCATCTCTGCTTTTCCATTCTAACAATTTTGATGCATCGGTAGGTGTTGTCTCTTTCCCATTTACAATGCCCCACAAATTTTTATTCATAAGTTGCATTTGTATTTTTACTCTCCATGTATGAAAATTTAGACCGGAATATTTTTCTATGGGCATTTCCATTTTAATAGAATAAATACAACTGGGTATTTTAGGAAATGAATAAAAAAGAATAAAATACCAGTTTTGAAGAGTGTCCTTTTCTGCAAATGTGAGGTGCATTGTTTCGTTTCCTAGATATCGAAGAAAATGTGCCCTACTTTGTTAACAAAAGACAGGGTTTTCGTGCCCTTCCAAAAATCACCACCGAGTCCTAGATTTCGTATTCACCTGAAACCCTCACTTGCAAACTTTGTTTTTCCTTGAAATTCGTGACTAGTTTTTCTCTTAAAAAAGTGATTGTATAATCTGTATAATGGTGCTCACGGACTGTATATTAATGGCGCGACTGTAAAACAGTCTAAAATCGCAACTTTTCGTGGCTTAGTCTTTACTCCAGATTTGCGACTTTGCAGAAAACGTGACTGTATGTTCATTGCACGACTGTGACGTTTTCTTCTTTGAATCGACTTGAAAAAACGTGACTGCGACTGGGTTCTTTTCTGCAGGACTTCAACAAAATTTATAAAACCCTTTTGTGCCTTCGAGATGCCCTAGATCTCTGTCGAAAATTTAAAAAAATGAAAAATGTCTTCGTTTTCCTCCTTATACAGATTCTGTGCCCTAATGTGGCGAATTTTCTATCCTTCTCTCTTTCCTCGCTTGCCCTTGCTCTGATACCACTGTTAGAAGATGTATACAAGGAAGAAATAAAGAGAAGTCGGATTGCACACATTTGAGACTGTGTCCGTCTATTTATTATAAAATAAAATAGTTACAAAATGGTTGATGTAGTTACAACCAGTTACAACCAGCTTGTAGTTAGACACCTTATAAATAAGTCTTATATTCTCATAGTTACAGGGCAACTTGGTTTTAAATAGAAAATCGCAGATCTAAAGAATTGAAAATATGCATGGAATGTATCTTTTTCTTTAAGGTATCCTTGGTTCTTGGAGGCACAAACATGTTGGTCAAATTGTAGATATGGGTTATAGAGGTATGGTTTTATCTTGGTATTACAGTGCTTGTATGTTTTGGATGCACATGCATGGTTTGGGATTATAGATTTGAGTATGAGATAGAGGAGCAATTATGCATCCTTGGTGCAGTTAGATGCACAAGCTTTGTTAGAGAGTTAGTAGCATAGAACAAAGGTGGGTCTTCCATCAGAGAAGCATGTTCTTCAGTTGAAGATGTGGTTGAGTATCTTGGTGTTGGTAAGGTGATGTATTTCATCTTGATGCCTTTTTATATTGCATGGATTATTGTTGTAATGCTTTTTGTATGAGATTTGGGTGCTTCTTGAAATGACTATCTTAGCACAACTATCGACTTTGGTTGGAGTAGGCACCTGGTTTGGTGTTCTATGCCAAATTGTATGGCGTTGTGTTCATTCCAATAAGCACCGACGTCGGTTATGGAACTGATGTCAATCCACGAGGGTAACCGGTACCAGTCACCGTGACTGTGGTCAGTCTCTGTGGCAGTTTATCCGTATAGGGTTTTTTGCAGCATGAAAGGGCATGGTGGTTTTATGTCCTATTTTGGAGGATATGGTTTCTTGTATAGAGTGTACATGGCAGAGATGGTGTAGATCACTTCAATGTTTGAATCAGAAAGAGGGCGGAGTTGGCTTAGTTAGTCCAATGAGACTTTGAGTCAGGTATCTCTATATGATTCATGTTTTATTTCTTTCGTTTGGAGAAACTGATATTATGTTTGGATTGTGTGCACAAGTAAAAATTTACACCATGGATATTTGGTGGGTTTGAATTTTATTTCCGGGATGTGTTGGAATCTTGAGGACAAGGGTATTTAGTCTAAGGATGAGATCCTCAATGAAAAGTCATGTTTAGACACACAGTTGTAGGTAACGAAGTGGCTTAGTACACATGGATAGAAAGAAGGTGATTCACCTACTTCACAAGAAGTCCAAACTTCTGTGATGTAGAGGTATTCTTGGTTAATATGGGAATTAGTTTATATTTCTTTCATCTAGTTTTATTTCTCACCGATATATATATTGGAGCTTTTGAGCTTATTATCAAATGCAGTGCAAGGGATTTCATGTTCAGCAGGAGCAAGCCATGGTTGTTAGCATTACATGTTAGAGACAGATGCACGTGTAGAGTGAGAGGAGGATGCTACTATTCAGAGTGGCAGGAGGCACAAAGTGGTTATGGAGGATAATCACGGTTTTGCAAGTATTTTGAGTTTATTGCATGGTGATGTCACTTCTGGTTTATTTTGTGGTGCTTGGATATTCATATGGGATTACAGTTGATGGTTTATTCAAATGGGTTGAGATGATTGAGCAATTTTCAAAGTTTGAAGGGTGGAAAATAAAAATAAATCTTACTATTACAGAGACCAACATTGGTCATCTGGGAACCGTGGTCAATCGAGGAGTTTACCGGTGTCGGTTGGGCAATCGTGGTCGATTAAGCTACATGTTTGACAATAGTGTTTATTTATCATTTATGGATGGTGCCCTTGTTTTGCTTTCATCTTGGTTGATTGTGCAAAGTATGTTGATGACATGTTTATTGGTATTTGCACTTAGTATTAGTGGCATGGTTTAGCATGGATGTTTGTTATTGACATTGATGAGCACATGATTCATATTTGGCTTTGGAGTTAGTTGGTGGTAGACTTGGAGCTTCTAGAGAGCTTGGTGATATGGATGTATGTACATGGTGAGTTTGTACACTGGATAGATTCATGTTTGTAAGTCTATGATAATGCAGATGTTTGTTTTGCACATGGATTCCTATGAGCACGGTTTAGAAGTTTTGAGCATGATTAGGGGATGTTTGTATTTCCTCTTGTTACTATGTTACTCTATGATAGATATTTTCTATAGATAGTTGTCTTGGACATGCAAGTTGTTTATGCAAGGTTGGATTTGTAGATTGCAGTGTTTGGATTCTTTGAGTTATGTAGGTGTTTGTGGATTGATCACCCACTAGTTGCATGTAGAAATCATTTGGTTTGTCTTTACCCAAGATCTTGTTTTTTTCTTATGCATATTCCAGTTTGACTTGTCTTTGGTCAGTTGCATTGGTGGTTGCATAGAGACATGGATAGATGGTTGGAGAACATGGTTGGTATGGCTATGGTTGTGATTGAAGCTTAATACTTCAGTTGGAGTGGGAGATCTTGCAGGTATATTAGTCATGGTGGCTTGGTTGCATGAGAGGCTTGGAGTTATGATTCAGTGGGAGCTTGATGTATGGTTAGCTCGTGTATCACGATCAATAGTAGCTTCATGCAGGTATATGGTAAGTCACGGGTTTGTTATCTTCTTGGTTTTAGAAGATGGTTTAATCTTCCTAATTTCATTTGAGAGAATTATTGATTTAAAGAATAGATGGTCTTCACGGTATGTAGAGGATGGTGATGTACAGTACAGTACAGTACATGTTCAACAATTTATCTCCAAGTGGGAGATTGTTAGGTTGTGGAGCTGAATTGCTTCACAAAGGCATGCATTTGAGGTTTATTGGTTTACATAGTAACCGGCGTTGGTTAGCTAATCAGTGTTGATTAGCTAACCGGCATCGGTCACCAAGGAGGAACCGGTGTCAGTCAGGGAACCGACATTGGTCAGGACAGGGAACCTACATCATTCGGAACCAACCGACACGGTCGACATGGAACCTACATCGGTCGTGGAACGCGCATCGATTACTGTGCGTGAAAGTTTATATTTAACTCACGGGAATTAGATCTAACTTTAGTTATAAAGTGAATCTAAAGGTTGTAAATGCATAGCTAAGGTGCCCTAAGTTTGTAGATGCTTATATAAGCATGAAAGCTAGGGTTAGAAGGTTAATTGGACAAGGATTGAGTTAGATCCTTGATTCTCCTAGATTGAGAGAATGAAGAAGAAGAAGAAGAAGAAAGAATAGGTTACATGAAGTCGAGCTTCCATGGAGAGAAGTTGGATAGAAGGAAATAGTAGGTACATCTAATGGTGAGAAGAGGGTATTGTCTTCTATTGTATTTCCTTTATATTGTTATTGTCTCATTGTAATGGTTTGCATAGTATGCAAAGCACATAGAGTTTCTTCTTGTAGATCCACATGTTGGTGAGATCTTGTATTGTAGATTCTTCTAGTTAGATCCACATGTTGTTGTGAGATCTTGTATTCATAGATCCATGAGATCATGTTGTATTGTTGATCCATGTAGATCTAGATAGAGTAGAGGAGGTTGTCTTTTTGTATGCACGGGTTGATGCAGTGAGATGGAGGAGAGACTTACTTCTTGGTGCACATATATGGTTGCACATTGCTAGACCCTTGTGAGTTCTTTTTTACAGACTCACAATGAGAGCTTGGTTGCACAGTGGTAGATGCAGAGTAGTTCCTGGTTATGTGAGATCTGTTGATGGTTTGGAGGCTCGGTTGTAATGCACTCATGGAGATCCGTTTAGAGATATGTCAGAGGAGATAATCTTGGAGAGATGCATTGTACTCTTGTATTGAAGAGTTGGTTTGTACTCTTGTTATATTATATATATGAGATCTCTATCTTTGGTGGACGTAGCCCACATTGGGTGAACCATGGTACATGTTGTGTAATGTGTGTGTATTTTGTTTTGATTTGGATTATTCTAGTTTATACTTCCACTGTTGTAGATTTTGGGGAATTGTTTAGATCTTATGTGTATTATTGGTTTTTTATTGAATCATAGCACTATTCCATAGTCTTGAATTCCCAACAAGTGGCGTGTGGGAGAAACTCGACAAGGCATGTGCATCCTTTATCACCACCATGTATGTCCATTCGGACTGTCATCTCCCTTGCATAATAATTCAAAGCACTTAATTTGAGATCCAAAGGCTTTGACCACGCTGAAACCAAGTTAACATTAGAAATTTAGTAGTAATTAGATAGTTGTAGCTTGTGAAGATGGGATATTTCCAGCATCCTCCCAACATGTGTGTAGAGATTTGGAGAGGGTAAGGGTGTCCACAAAATCTTGGAGAGGATTCTTTTTGTGGGTATGAGGTTGTAGTTGCGGTGTGCTAGTAACTATGTATGAAAAATGTGTGGTTCGTGGACATCTATGATTGCAAGGTGTGCACAAAAGGTATTTGTTAAAAAAGGATTTAAAAACTTGCAGGCAATGCATTTGATAGGTGTAAGACCAAACTCAAACAACATTTTCCGATGAGCTCCTTCCATGCCAAAATGAAACTTCTTTTGTTTTAAATCTTTGTTGGCCACATAACATTGTGTTGTAAGAATGAGATTGGCAGAGAATGGATTGGGAATTGTTTTGTTTTATTTATTTTTATCATTATCGTCTTAAAATGAGGCCTCACTGCCTGTAATGGATGTGGGATATACACATAGTGGATTTATTGAATAGACGATGGAAACTTTCAAATAATGCAATTGACAGGTGTAAGCCAAGCCTCCACATCGTGCACTAGCTCTTTGCCAATTGGTTGCATGGCTAATGCTGTGAGAATGAGATTGGAAACGAATGGCATAGGCATTGTTTCATTTTTTTTGCTAGAGCATTGGAATTGTGGGGAGCCTAGACTGACATGTGAATCATTTGAAAAAATGCTGAAAGAAATGTGATCAATGGACCGCAAGGATTACAGGATTTAGGAAGTCCATCTAAGCATTAGGTTAGAGGAACATTGTTATATGTTTTAGTTTCTTATACTTTGGTAGACCAAGATGCCAAAATGTGGAAGCATAGATAGGCACATGAACTGGTTGACAAGATGTCTTAAAAACCATGGTTTTGTGGACAAAGTATTGACTACAAGATATGCATCAAATGGGCATGTTGAAAAGGCCATTGGTAGGTTTTAAGCCAAATCTGAACAGTTTCCCAAATATCCACACTCGTGGCAAAGAATAGGAGATAGGAAATAGGCTACATATATTCCACAATTTTGGAATTTGATATTAGCGTTGCATGAAAAGGAGAAGCATGTAAACTATTTCGAAAAATGTACCAAAGGAATGTGTCCTGTGAAATGTCATGGTTGTGAGTTTACACAAATTATTTGTTTGGAAGATCATTGGGGCATCAAATAAGTTTCTATTAGTAGTCCCAAAGCCAAGTATCACTTCCATTGAGAGAATTATGTTTACTCAAGTGAAAATGGAGGTTTTGTGATGAGGTGTGGTTGCAAAGCGGGAAACTTGTGGATGCTCAAATTGTTCTGTGGAATGGGTATAGAATATTTCAAGCAATGCAAAATGGTGGAGTTGTGGATGCACGCGAGTTGTTTAACAGAATGCTAAGAGAGGGAGTTTGAGCTTTGTGGAATGTTGGTGAACCCACCTAGAGCACCTCTTGCACTAATGAATTTAAAATTGTCACGCATGGTCTCCTTACCTTCATCTTTTATAATTTTCATATAATTTGGTTTTTCATTTGCAATATAATAGAAATGTTAAACCATTAGATGCTTAAACATTTGGTTATTTTAAACAAACTTGTATTGCAAAATAATAAAACATCACCTTGTGACTTACGCATTGCAAATAAACCTTGGTGTAAACCTTAGACTTAAACCCACCTTCTCATATGTTTGGAAACTCAGTAATCGAAATGGATAGTTCTGAACCCCTCGAGTGGGCTAGTTGAGTTTGAGTTCGTTGTTAAACCTAGTTATCATCCTTTCGTAAAATTAGGTAAATTGTGATTTTTGAAGACTCACAAAACAACCTTTTGGGCCCTGAAAAGGGATGGCAAGTTTCGTCTGTGTCCCTCATTATGTGGGGAGTTGTATCAAGATTTAGATTGACCCCGATTGACCATTTTTGCTCTCTTCTCCACCCCTCTAGGTGCCCTGTTACCCCATTCTTACAGTTCTAGGAAGCTACTAAAATCGAAAAAGTTTCCCTTCATTTCATCTCACCATTTGGACCCTGAGCGAAGGAGCGCTTTTCCGCCTTCGTAAACCTCTAGTATTTCTACTAGACAATTTCTTACAACATTCAGTTTGGGGAAAACACATTTCTAGATAGTTTGGAAATGGGGTTTTATAGGCCTCTAATCGTAGTTTGACTAGGTCAAACTAGACCAATTACGATCGGTGGCTCCGGAAAACTCGTCGTCATTTGCAACCCGTTTGTCAGTTCTCTATTTTGTCAACTCCGGTGAATTCTCCATATATATGAGAGCACATAGGAAATTTTTTTGTCGCACATTCATCTATCGAACGTCGGTTTTGGATGAGATTTTCTTAGCCCTCGAGCTAAAATTGGTGGTTGTTGCAATTAGCCTAATTACAACCGATGGCCCCGAAAAACTAGCCGCCAATTGTAAACCATTTGCCAGTTTTGAATTCTGTCAATTCCTATGAATTCCTGGTATATATGTGGACACGTAGAAATTTACATGTTGTGCATTGCCCAATAGAAGGCAAATTTTGATCGCAGGTTCTTAGCCTCCGAGCCTAAATTGGGCATTTTTGTAACTAGCGAGAAAATGTAAAAAAGAAAGATGTAGGATCTTAGTCAAGTTAGCAAACCATCATTAAAACTTATTGACACTTGTAAATAGCTATTGAAACTCTATCTTGTGGCTTGACGTGTGAAATTTGACTTTTGGGAAAATAGTGTTTCTCTCACTTCCCTATCTATAAGTTTATACTGCAGTTGAATCGTTGTGTTATTCATTGTCATTTGAAAAAAAAAAAAGTGGCCTTGATGTGCATCATGTGTCTTCATGTTATCCATGTGAGTTAATGTTTGTGTAAAAATATCATGTGTTGTGTGTAGTCCTAAGTGATCTCCTGTAGTGTCATGTGTATTACAATGTAAGTCAAAAAAAAAATATTTTGGTATTTTTAGTGTTGTAATTGTGTGTGCAAAATGTGGGCATTACAATCACCACGTGGCGACCATCTATGACATTGGGCTCTGAATTTTCAACCTCTATTTTGAAGTGCCTTTCGCTCTCTAAAGTTCATTCTCTATATTTTCGTTACTAACAACCATCCGTGAGATCGAGCTCTGAAATCTTCAACCTTTATTTTACAATGCCTTTCAATCTCCTAGAGCCCATTCTATGAATTACCGCCACGTGGCGGCCATTCGAGGCTAGGCTCCATAAGCTTCAACCTCCATTGTGACAATGTCTTTCGTTCTCCCGAAGTCCATTTTCTAGATCGCTTGAGGCAAACCACCTTTCATCATCCCGAGTCAATTCTCTTAATCGCCGCCATGTGATAACCATTTGTGAGGCAAAACTCGAGACCTTAAACCTTTCCATCAACCTTTGCTTCCTTTCGAAAAGCGTATACACAAATGGTTGTCACATGATAAGTATCCATGCTTTGAGTTGATTTTGAATTTACCGCTTTCTCAACAAAAAGTGGATAAGTCCCGAGGATCCTTTCCTCCACCTTATAATAAAGTGATTTAGCAAATAAATATTTCCCGTGCTTCTTCATTCTTTGGATGTCGGATTAAACTCCGGGTGAAAAAGACATATCCGCTACAACATATTGCCATGGTGGATCCAAAGCAAACCCAAGCAACTAAAAAGGTGTGAGGTCGTGTTCTAACACAAAAAGGCCTCGAAATAGAACTAGGTTTTCCTCTACCACTCCAAGCAAATGAAAAGGGACACGAAGCAAAGCACGCAATCATGAAAACACCAAAACAGAGCATCCCCACACTTGGTTTAAGATCCATATACAAAATCAAGGGGTTGAAATGACAAATTGGGGGAAAAGAAGATCGAAACCCAACACCATTGCAAATCTACAACTTAATTTTCCCTACACACATTGCAACACACAACATACCCATGAAGGAGAAATGTCTGAAAACATAAGGAATGCATTTAAACATTATTTTTAAGTTAAGCATCTAACTAACCAAGCAATTTTACTACTTATTAAGTTGGTCTCCAATTTATTTTTAAAAAGTGGGGTTGTGTTGGTCGCAATAAAGTATTATTCATCTTAATGGATGGATAGACAACACAGAGTTAAAAAAATGGCATACAAAGAAATGCCTCGTTTAAGAGAGGCAGAGCACCTAGAGTTACAAACTTTGCATATGTGTTGAGAAAAATCCAAGCAAGATTGAATGTTATGGAAACTGCATAGTGTAGAGGAGTTGTAGAATTGAGTGAAAATGAAGGTAAAGCATCTAAAGTTCATATTGAAGAGTTGAATGTAAAGCTAGGAAAATGAATAGCAAAAGGAGAAGAAGTTAATGTTGATAAGATGTTATAATAGGAATATGAATGAAAAACATCGAACGTGAGGCACTCTGCACATGAGAAAGAAGGAATTTGTTTTCCATTATGTGTCAATGGGGAGAGAACACATTGTGGAAGAAATGGATCATGAAAGAGTCAAGAGGAGTGGGGAAATGACTGAAAGTCATATATTGCAGCAATAGAGAATATGTCGGAAGAAATGGTGTCCAAATTCAATTCCTTAGAAATAAAACCAGCAAGAAGAGAAAAGAGAGTTATTGAGAAAAGAAAACCCAAACCACCACAAGGAGAAGATACTTAAAAGTAAAGAGACCAACAAAGATTGTGGTGAAAAAGGAAGGTGGGCTTAGAAGCAATACCCCATTATTTTCAGGTGGAGACAACCTTGAAGAGCTAATGAAGTAGATAGTAGAGTTGAAGTATTGATTTGAAGAAAAAGGGTTGAAGATCCCAAGAGTGTAGAGTTTGCAAGCACAAGGTTGTAAGATGTTGTAGCTACATGTTGGAGAGATCTTCAAGAGATCGAGAAAGAAACATGAAAATAAAAAAGGGGTCAAAGATCGAAATTTGGTCTCCAAGTTCATAGAGCACTAGTGCACCCATGAATGCAAGTAGAGTGGTTGAATAAGCTTCTAGTCTTGAAGCTTAAAATGAAGAGAAGAGGATTTCCTTGAAAGGAAATGAGACTAAATTTGTCATGTGACCAACCCAAAGCTGATTCTTGGAACAACAAAGAGAAGGAAGGATGTAAGTAGCCCATAAAGAAAGAAATCCTAACGAAAAGGATAGAGATAGAGGAAGTGAAGATAGAGTACATTCATCCCTTGGAGGTGACCAAACATCTTGAAGATGGTAAGAAGCATGAAGGTATGGTCATTGAAAAATATCCTTGTGAGAACAAGAATGTAGTTGAAGACCATCCATATGAACTAGAGGCACAAAAAAAAATGAAGAATGGTAGCAGAGCAATAATATAGTTTGATGAAGTCAAGCATGGACTCTTCATAGTCGATTACATGCCCACAAACTATGATGATGATGAAAACGATGGAGAAGAGTTGGACAACATGTCAATAAGCATGATGAAGAGGTGGAAAACGTGTTTGTGGTAACTCTTAATTATCATAATGTTATTTATTTATGTGCAAGTATGACTGCATAAGATTGAAAAGGAGGGACAAAAGTGCAAATTAGAACTACACAATCATGCACACATGAGAAACCAAGTGAAGTGGAATAAGAGGAAATTTTTGCAACAATAGTTGAAGATTTGTTTTATATGGACGTGACCCAAATGCAATAAAAGGTGGGAATTTGATGGTCCAAGGATGTCCTTAAGATGAGATAGTAGTGGGAGAGAGGACTCTCATAAAAGAGATTGAAAGAGACTTGCAAGAAGAAGGACACCTTCCCCATATAACAAGGATGAAATGTAGAGAAGGATATGCATTCATTCTCCATCTTGAGAGATAGGTAGAAAGCGAATTTGTAGAAAGAAAAGATCATAATTATTGGTAGAGGTTTATCAAATAGCATTTGGACAACAAGGTAAGTGGAAGAATGTTACCCAATTGGTGTGAAAGCAAGGAATAAGATGGAGATGGTGGATACATTTCTACAAGAAACAATGAAAGATGCACAAGATGTGCCATCAACCCACGTGGAATTTGATTAAGAAACTTTGATGAGCCAAGGCTTGCATTTTTTCAATATGGGAAAAGGGGGTGCAAGGTTCTTTACAAATGACATACAATCAATGTCAAAGAAGAAGAGGTGGAGCAATCGATGGTGTTACCATCCCAAGCATGTGTAGAAGAAGATGATGTTGTACCAAAAGCATACATTTCAAAGGACATAAAGGTGGAAGTGAATAAAATGCAAGTGAATACATATGATGCAGATTTGAGGGAGCATTGAATGAATAAGACTAGTGTTGTAGCATAGATGCCCTTAGAGGAAATGCATATGAGAATGTCTAATTTCCATAACACTATATATGATAATTATGTTGCCTCAATTTCAAAATGGAAAGAGGATAAGGGCTTGCAAAGAGAAGCTACAAGAAAAGAGAAGTAAAAGAGTGATATTGCAATAGTGTTGTGGTCAAGGAGCTAGTGCCCATGGCGTTGTTGATATCCATAGATAGTGTTTGATTTTTTATTTTGTCGGAGGTATATTGAATACACAACAAAAGATGAGGAGGAGAGTGTTGTGGAGAAGAGTTCAAAAAGGCCAATTAAGGGAGGTGGTTGCACCTATGATGAGGAGAAGATATGATAGGGTGAGGTGTACTCTTGAAATAAATACGTGCATGAATGGAACCGGGAATGGTGTAGAAGACACTTGGCAGGGGGTGGACCATTGTAAAGGTGGGAAAAATCCCACAAGGATGAAAAAGAAGAAAGAGAACATACTAGAGGAGGTGGATGGACTATGCCTAAACAATGGGCAAGGTAAAGATAAGGGTAATCAAAGTGAGACTAAGGATGGTCTATAATTCAACAACCGGTTGACAAAGGAGGAAGAAACAAGTCAAAAAACTTGTATGCTTCGTAATAAGGTGGAAGGGGAAAACGTGGCCATAAAAATTGGTGAAAAGAGTGGTTCTAGCACTCACCCCAACTTAATGAGCATGAGCTCAAATTTTAAGATGCACAAGCTACCAAGGGGCACCAACAATCTTACATCAACCAAAAATATGTAAAGGTGTGTTCATGTAGACTACTTAGCATGTTCGTCATTTTGGCATGGTAGTCATTGATCTAAGGAAGCATCAACATTTCAACACTTCAATTATGCCAAGTATATAAGACAAAATCGGTTCGTAGAAGCAAATGGTTCAATATGAGTTGGTTGAGTTGTATGACTATCAATAGCATTGAAGAAGTGGCTACATCCATCAAGACCTAAAAATTATAGGTTTTGGTGCAAAGGCAAAATGATCATGGGGAATACCCCCAAAGTAGAATGTTGTTAAATTATAGACACTAAGGGATCCCCATCTTATGACAAGGATACACACATTTTTGTTTTAGTAGGGTTCGTGATTCGGTAATCTCTAGAATTATTGTCTTCATTCTTATACAAGTAGTAGTATTAAAGATTCGTGTGCCTCTCTCCTTGAGTGGATATCTATGTTTCCATGCTCTATACAAGCTCCTTAGTATTCTTTTAATCTACTAATAAAGCATAAACAAGCATTTGTTTTGAATATTAACTCTATTTCCTACGTAGACAAAAACCTCTAAACAACAATAAAGATAAATATATGGAAAACTATATTATTTCTTTTGTCTTCTCTTCTCAAATTCTTCCACAATTATCAACTCTTTCCTATGGAGACAAAAACATTTGAACAACAATAAAGATAACTATATGGAAAACTATATTCTATTTCTTTTTCTCTTCTCAAATTCTTCCACTCAAAACACTTAAAAAGACTAAATGGTACTCAAGGCAAGGTTGATTGAGCTTGCAATCTTCTAAAGATGTATATTGTGATTGTCATCTTACAAGAACTAAATGTTAACCAGCTTCTCTCAAACCAATCAAAAAAAATCAAAAACTAATACACTTGATGGTTTCATAAATCAAATTTTTCCTTGGGTTTCTTTGCTTTACTAGGATTTGTTAAGTGTGTGCATTTGCATCTATATGGGTATCCACATAGGTATGGCGGTTCAATAACTGTCAAACAATTAGCATTAAAAAATTGAGGGTGTGTTCTTTCCAGATCGTGGAGTCCCACTTTTTCTCATACCGTTCTCTATTTCTCTTTGCAAAGATATACTCGGTTTATAACTAATTCTCATCATGCTCTAGGGATAATACAAGCATTTATCTCCATTATGGGAGCCCATAACCTATAGAATTTAACCAAAAACAACTATAGGCGATTGTCGTTTACCATGTAGAATTTTTGAACCACTTGAACATGCCTATTGCACAATAGCAGAGATGAACAATTGTTACACTAAATGGTCTTTAACCATGTTTTTCTCGCATAGTGCGGGGTCACGTATATGAACAAACAAAACACTAAATGGTCTTCTTTAAACATGTTTTTCTCAACCAAAAACTTGAAATAAACCCCGAAAAACTTCACAAGAAAGTACACTTGCTTTCCAAACACAAACAACCAACTCATTCCAAGTCCATTGAAATTTGACCTAGGCACACAAGCCTCAATGACTACATGTCCACCAAAACCCAAGCATCAATATGCACATGCTTTGCAAGTAACAATGAGACACAAACAACATGCATTGGAACCAAGCTACCTCGACAAAATGTCACTACCCTAGCTTGAAATGTAACACATTTTGAAATGCATTCTTTTGATATTTACGTTGAAGGTGTGTTTACAATGATATCCTATATGAATCAAACCCTCCCAACGTGACATTGTCATCAATGACATAATATTATATATTATGTTGTTTGTCTTTTAGTTGGACACTTTTAGGCCAATGAGAAGACAACATGTGGCCATGTAAGCCTTTGTTGTTGTTTCCTATCTAGGTTTTCTCTGCCTCATGAAGGATTTTAGCGTTGCTTCCTTTTATGCATGTTTTGCATGGTATAGTTTGATGGTTTTATTGGTAAAAGTCCGTACATGTAAATGAGACCAATTTGCACTTGATGACATTAGAAATCATATGGAGCCTTGGTCTAAAAATTTATATCCAACAAATAAAATATATGTCTCGCTCATATGACCAATCAATGAAGGAGCTCAATTATCAATGATTGTTTGTGCATAGCTTGTTTTCCTACAATTAATTGAGCTTTAAACTAAAAAGGGGGATATAAAGTGCTACAACAAGCAAACATTGGGTTGGGTTTCAAACTTCAAACCTATTGGATTTTCCCCAATTTTTAGTATGGAGAACCTATGCACAAGGAATCTATTACAGACTTGTGCATTTGCACGACACACTTTGATGGTTTTATTAGTAAAAATATCTCCTTGTAAAGCAAACAACAATTTGGTCTCGACAACATTAGAAATCATACAGAGTCTCAATCTAAAACTTTCAATCCGGCAAATGAAATCAACCTCTCACTCATATGACAAACCAATGGAGGAGCTCAATTATCGATGATTGTTTGTGCATGCCTGTTTTCTAGAATTAATCAAGCTTCAAACTGAAAAGGGGGCTACAGAGTGCTACAAGTAGCAAGCATTAGGTTAGGTTTCAACTTGGAACCTATTGGATTTTCCCCATTTTTTATTTTGGCCCTTGAAGAGCAAATTGCGCTCACATGAATAGTGCGAGCAAGATCAAGACTATAAAGTGGAGCACATATAGCAAGATATTATTTGGGTAAGAACAATCTTAGCTATGGAATAGGTGCAGGGACGTTCAAGTAAATAATTTACACATTTTTATTTCTAGATTTCCATTCATGTCTACGTCTTATTTACCAAATTAAACATCGTTCAATTGATAATTTTGATGCCGAAAAAAATAGCAAAATTCGATTGGAAAATAAAATCTATTTCTTGCTCATATGGCCAACTATTGGAAGGGCTTAAATTTCGATGATTGTATGTGCATCCCCTATTTCCTTGCAATTACTTGGGTTCAAAACGAAAAGGCCCCCGCAAAGTGCTACAAAAACAAGCGGTGTGGTTGTGTTTCAAACCTTGAAGCTATTCGATTGTCCCCCTTTTTTCAATCGATGACATTGACACCGTAAAAAATAAATAATAAAATAGCAAAATTCGAGCGGCAAACAAAATCTACTTGTCGCTCATACAACCAACCATTGGAGGGGCTCAATGATCAATGATTGTTCGTGCATCCATTGCTTCCCCGCAATTTCTCGAGGTTAAAACTAAAAGGGGGCTACAAAGTGTTGTAAAAGCTTCTAAGTGTGGTTGGGTTGCAAACCATGAATCTATTGGATTGTCCCCTTTTTTAATTTTGGCCCCTTTAAGCGCATATTGCACTAATGTGAATAATAATGCCAGTGAGATTGAGACAATAAAGTGGAGCACAAATAACAAATATTTTTGGGTAGGGACACTCTGAACCATGGAATAGGTGTGGGACATGCAAGAATATAATTCCCACCTTTTTATTTCCAACTTTCCATTCATCTCTTCATTTTATCTAACAAATTAAACTTCGTCCAATCAATAACCTTAACGCTAATAAAAATAAAATTAAAAAATGCCAAAGCCCATTTTATGGAGTTCCTCGCGTTGTCGCCATCAAACAACACGGCACATGCCGCGAATAGTTGTCCTCACTACCAATTAAAGTATAAATAACTTCCATGGATGAAGGACATGGGTGCCATTTCTTCCCAAGCTGCAAACAAGGAGGTATGTTGTATTCAGGTAGTTGGAACCTATTGGAATTTCCCATTTTTTATTGACTCCTTTAAGTGCAAATTGCACTCACGTGAAAATTGCAAGCAAGATGCAGACAATATTGTGGAGCACAAATTATGCGTTACCACGATAGTCTTTTAAATACCCAAAAACGCGAGCATTAAAATTACAAACAATTGACATTGGCAATATTGACCAACTACTCCTTGCCTTTTAAGATATCTCCAAAATATGTTGCCTTAATGCCTTGCACACCGCACCCCCTTTCTCCTTCTAACGATTGACACAAATGGCGTGGTTGTAGGACATAAGAATTTCCCATTGTTTCCTCCCAGCATTTTGTTCGACTTTCGACTTCCACTCCCTCAAACCCCTTCTTCATTGACCCTCTTCCTCCAACGCCATTTTGACCCCTCCAGCCACTTCTTTGATGCATCCCCTTTGGTGTTTCGATCGTACAATTCATGTACGATTGTTAGTTCTAAAACAATAAGTTGGGACTAATTAGTGACCTTAAACTTCGACCCATACAACCCCAGCATGCTCAAAGAAAACTTCTCTGCACTATGGGAACTAAAATCCATGTTTCTTCCTCCCAACTCAAAAAATTTGCTTTTAGATCTTTCAATTACCACAACTCACAAATTTTGCATTCAGAGTGTTGATTTACGAACACACATAACATTCAGAGCCAAGAGAACTACAAACTTTAGTGTGTCATCTATCAGCTTGCACCTCGCAATGCCCAAGATTTACCAATTCGAAAAATCCAATAAGCTAGAAAACGTTTCAAGTTTTTTAAGAGGGAACTACATAAAATCCTTGCAGAGCTTTGCTTGAACACATAGGAAGCTACCCCAAGTAAAATTCACCGGCATATCCAAGCAAACTGTGTTCCAATGAGCACATTCACGCCCTCAGTAAATCTTTCTTTACATTATCTACCTGAATATTGATGCTCCATGTGGCATACATATATATAACCACGTTGATTTTTAAAGTGGTGATCGGGTGGGCCCCTAGCTCACTACCATTATAGGAAGAAAATGACACAAAATGGCTATAACAATGGCATTGGATTAATTATATGGATTTACAGAGACGGGCCATTAACAAACTGTTTCCTTTTTCTGAGTTGAATGACACCACCAAACAAGGCAAGGCAGAGATCATCATCTTTTTTTTTTTTGTTGCAGTTGTAATAATGTTGTTTCTTCAAGCTAAGGGCATAATGAAAGTTATGTTTAACAATGAATTAAAAAGGCATAAAAGATAACAAGCAGCCAGCTTTTAAAATTCTCCTTCGACGCAAATACCAAATAAACCCATACTCTAAATAATAATAAAGATGATCCTCTACCAGGAAAATAAAATCGTGTTACATACAACAGTTTGTGCGCAATAAAAATAACAAAACTTGGAAGTTGATAAAATTTGAATTCCTCAAAGAACCTTACAGATACAAATGTGAAAACCCAGTTCTAATCATGTTTTCAATAAAATTTGACCAAAGCCTACACTCCAAAGACCTACAGATTAAAGCCCAAGGACCTATGATTCTTTCGATTCCATTTTTAACATTTTTATTCATAAAATGTGTTAACATGCAGATTTTTAAACAGAGTGGTAAGCGTTATAGAAACCTTTTACTTAGCTGAAGAACTAAAATCAATGGTTTCAATAGTTGCTTTCAAACTCCCTAAAAGTTCTTTCATAGACATAAAATCAAAAAGAACATCTCAATTGTCAAATGTGTTAATGCAAATCAAGTATGCGAAATTTCGCTCTGTCCCTAACATTTCTATTGAGAATATCAAAATGAACACGCAATAAGATTGTTAGGAAAAGAAACAAAGTATTATCTTGGTAGTAGACTTGTTTTATTGGCATACACAGACTAGAAGCATAAAATACACAAACTAAATTTTCCAAAGAGCATAATTGCTTTGAAATGACTCCTCCTAACACACTAGTCAGCAACTACAACAACCGTACAGCATGAACAAAACATACAGACAAGTGGATCTTTGTTTTGATGAATATGCACGTAGAAGTTAAGCATTGGATCCCTACGATCACTTGACATATCCAATACATACATTGAGAAAGGCAGTCCTAGTAAAACAAAAACAATTTCTAATTATGATTGACTGGGATATAATCTAACGTATGTTTTTTATTCTATCCGGCAAAAGCTCGTGTCAGTTAATCTGCCTACTTCTCCTCTGTGAGGTTGCAGATTCTAGCCTTGTTGTTATGCCAACCCCCATCGGCAGTTGCAGTGGGGCCCACAGAATGAATCCTGATTATACTGATCATTTAATTTGGTGTCAATACAGCTGACGGTTTAAAGCATTGGTAAAGTCGTGCTGTACCTCCCCTTCCATTCACCAATGATTCAAATTCTAGATAAGTGAGTGTCCCATCATTACATACATGGGAAGTCCTGCTGTACCTCCCCCTTTCATTTACCATCATTTCAAATTCTATCTAAATCAGTGGCACAATATATATTAGATGATATACGAGAGAAGCATAAATCCAATTCAAATGTAGAAATGTAAGGTAGTGTAGAGAAAACCCTTGAGACGGTACAAACAAAAGCTTGAGACAATTCAGATGCAGAACCATTTTACCAATTCTTCCAATGTTTCAATTTTATGTTTTTCCTAAACCACGAGAACTGCAAACATAGCTAATATAAAGTTTCAACCATGGCACAAATAATATCATTAATGCCTTATCAATATAGAGTAGACAGTTTTTAAAATACATACTGATATAAATCTAAAGGTTTTGCAGATTGTCTCCTATATAGGATTAGAAACAACAGGAAATATCATGAATAATGAATTCATGTCCACAAATAAAATCAAGCTTCTCGGCCCATCATCTGCTCCATGGGAGGAAGCATGAACAGGACAGATCTTCCATTGAAGCCAGGTGAGGCAACCTTCGTCGAAGCTCGCGGCCTTCCTGACAAAGGGCACATCGGTGGCAGAAGAAATGTGTAGCAAAATCACAAGATGACTCACAATGTTCGCATTCATCATCCCTCATGATTCCTCGACAGCATCCATATGACTTGCTCAATGCTTCACAGCTTCCCTGTTTTGACAGGAAATTACCAGGGGATATCATTTTCTGATGGGTATGCTTACTCTTGTACCATATTAATTAGAATGATTCTTGAGCATTATGCTTAATCTCACCATATTAATTGGAATTATTCTTGAACATTAAGCTTGTTCTTCTACCATGTTAATTGGAATGATTGTTAAACATAGACCAGAAAGAAACTGATTTTTCGCCAAAAGAACAACAATTACATGTTAAATGAAGGAAAAGGATGAAAAGGGTAAACATGGGATTGAAAAAAAAGGAAAAGAGATCAAAATGGAAACACAGTGCCAACTAAAGATTCAGAAACAACAAGTATGGATCAATCCTTCAACTTCCAAGAACACTCCCAAAAGAACTCAATTTTGCACCTGTCCATTACAATCTAAGTAGCCGATACGGCACCCCTACTGGTGCGAAACGCATTCCTGGTAGGGGTACGCCCGGATACATGCCCGGAAATGGCCAAGATACGGCCAGGCAGGTCCGGGTATGGCCGGGTACATCTGCAGACATACCCAGCCATACCTGGACCTGCCTGGCCGTATCCTGGCCGTTTCCAGGCCCAAAACTGTGTTTTTTTTTTTAAATAATTTTTTTTCTAGTTTAAATTTAATATATCATTACAGCAGAAATTACAGTTTTCACAGCACCATTATTCTACAGAAGGTACCAAATACAAGCCATCATAAACATGGATAAAAATAGCATGTATGAGATAAATCATAAATGTAATAAACACCTCAACTAGATATGGTAGGGACAAATGAAATTATGAATTTATGAGTAGTTTGTTGTGGTTATTTAGCTTGTTTTGTTTTTCATGTGCATAATATGTAGTTAATTGCTATTTAGGAATTTATATATTTTTGTATTTTTATATATATTTTGTACGTCCATATCCAATGCCATATCCGGGGCCAAAAATTTTGCCGTATCCGCATATCGGATACTCCGTACCCGTATCCAAAACGTATCGGCTACTTAGATTACAATCAAAGGCATTTTGCATAACATGACTGAAATATTTTAGCCAAGTAGAATGAACACAACAAACAATTGCAACTAGAGTACAGCTGATAAAAACAAAATCTAAGCTAAACCAAGCAGTCTACTGACCAACAAGGGGGGCACCACGGGAAGCATGTAACCAAGGCTTTAAAAATGTTGTTCCCTACAGTTAATCAACAGCTGATTTATAATAACCAAGCATTAAATTATAGGATGGTCCATTTGAAACTCACAGATAACATCACCAAGCATACCAGGCAGTAACAGAAACCAAACCAGAAATATCATCATTGACTTTTTCATATTCAAAATTCCAGAATGGACTAATTATTCCGTCCTTTCTATCTGTAGAAATGACCTTCAATGGTCTTTTTAATCATCTGCACTAGATATAACTGTTTGTCTCCCATCGAAGCCAATAAGAAATGTTTTAAGGAGGAAAAGATCTTCCATTACATCTAAGGAAACAAATGATCTATGTTGAAAATAAAAGAAATATTGACTTCTCATTATATAATGATTACATTTGATAGAAATTCACAATTTAAATTCAAAAATTTAACTGCTGTTTTACAGCTGGATGTAAATATCAGGCAGATGCTAGATAATACATATCATTCAATTACATTATAAAACATAAAACATTTGTGATTCCAGCAAAGATTTGTGATAAAGATGCCAAAAACTGAACCACAAATTCATAAGTTGATGGTAATACAAGCGGATGCTAAAGGCTGTACATTTGTTTTTAATTCTTATAACATCAACACACAACATTTGCAATTCGCATGAAAATGCATCATACACGGGGCTGACCAAAGACAGAAAGCATTAGATTATTATGTTCATCCTGTCTCACAGTTAGGTTGTAGTCGACCTTATGGGTCATAGATCATATGTTAATTAGTTGTGGTGTTTACAATTGAAGTATCATGCCTGAGAGGTAAAGACGGAGCATTACTACAATGATGTCCCAGGTTCAAATCCCTGGTGAGCCGGCTTCAGCCATTGATGCAGAGGAAAAGTGGGCATATTCCGTGCCCATGAGAGTGGGCCCCCATTTGTGTACACCACCACGCAAGGATCCCACCAACTCTCACTTCACCGATCATTTAAAAAAAAATCACTTTTTAATTGTCATTATTATTCATTCTTGTCTAATCATCACATGAGAGTGAATTGTTTGTAAACCTAGTGGAAGGCCAAGAGTTATTTTGTAAGAAACCAAAAGTCATCTTGGTAGAATTGAAAAGTTGAGTATGTGGAGTGTCATGGAGTTGAATATATATGGGGATGCACACGAGTTGAGTTAAAAGTGCTAATTGTTGTAATTTCCTGCGGAAAGTTTTATGGAGATGCATTATTCCTCTCAATATTATTGCACATAATTTGAAGTAGTTGTACACTTTACTGCAGAAGATTGTACGAAGATGAATTTATTCTCCCCAGTATTGTTACTCATTCATCACCGTCCAGTATTGGTATCCATTCATTCATGGTTGTCTAATTTACATTGTTTCGTTGTTAATTGAATTTGATGACTTAGATTGGTTTGTATAAATTAGAACTGCCTCCCAATTTTTATCATGGTGTAAGAGTGATGATGTTCTTGTTCTGAGTAAAGAGGTGAATGCTGAAAATTATTGAATGAATTGTGAAGAAAAATATAGAACTGCTGAACCTGTGAAGACATCAAAAAGTTTATGAAAGTCATGAGAACTTCAAAAGCTTGATATAGCCAGCAAACTTTGAAAGTGGAAAGTTATTTTTCAAGGTTGGTGGAGCAAACAGTGGTGTAAGAGTGATGATGTTCTTGTTCTGAGTAAGGAGGTGAATGCTGAAAATTATTGAATGAATTGTGAAGAAAAATATAGAACTACTGAATCTGTGGAGACATCAAAAAGTTTATGAAAGTTGTGAGAACTTCAAAAGCTTGATATAGCCTGCAAACTTTGAAAGTGGAAAGTTATTTTTCAAGGTTGGTGGAGCAAACAGTGGTGTAGAGGTTCATAAGACAGAATCGAAAGAATATTGGTGCTCCAAAACAAAACTTATCGAAACAATGGCACAGACAATGCAATGAGGTAAGACCTGTTTGAGAGATGGTATTGCAATGGAATGCAGTAAAACTCTTAAGGGACACATTGAAAAACGGTGGGAAGGGCTTTCTTGACAATTGGTTGAGAAATGTAAGAACTCAAGGCACGTGACAGTCCAGGATAGTCAAGAACATTCCAAGGAAGTTGAAGTTATGAGATCTGGTTTATTGAGAACTTCAGTCAACTTCAGGAATATGATTATGTGACCACTTCATTTGCAAATCTGGCATTCCGTTCAAAGTAGTACCGGTGTTTAAGCTCGAGTGCATTGAGATCATAAACAATAATGTTTGAAACACAACAGTGTATGAGAAATAACAACATTTGTTAAGGATTTGAAATTGACAGGAATATAACAGACTAATGTCCTATCAAATATGGATCAGTGAAAGAGTTCTATGAATAATATCCCTGCAAAGAGATTGTACACTTCTCAACTTGGCATTGGCGTGAGGTAAACCTTGGTGTCATGCTAGCATTGATGTTGTTAACACAAACATGAAATCTTGGTGCAAAGGTTGATATAGATTGGCAAAAGTTTGTTGCCAATCTAGACTTAAATCTTTGGCAAAGATGCTGACACCAAAGTTAGGAGAGACCTAGGCACTGATGTTGAATATAAGGTTGGTGGAAGTAATAATGAATGCACTGCAAAAAAATTTCCACTGTTATGAACTTTGCTAAATTTGTTCTTATGGTCTGATCATTGTACATGCACAAAAGTTGCATAATGTCTGATTGACTAATTTTGTCTGGCCACCAATATGTGGAGACACATTGCAGATATGATCAGCATTTTGGCCCTGAAAGACTAAAGCGTCTTCCATGATATGTTGAGGAAACAAGAGCCCTTGTTTGAACAATTATTGAAAGAAATCCATACTGAATCCTAAGATGTGCAAAGAACAACTAGACAGCATCCTGTATCGAAAGTCATTGGGCAACACACTAAGATAGTCATATAAGCATAGTTACCATGTTCAAAAGTTCAAAAGGGGAAAAAAGTTTGGAAGATTGGAATTTTTCAAAAGGTTCAGTTCAGTTCAGTTTAGAAAATTTATAAATATAAAATATATAAAAATAATAAATACTATACATATATGATGATATTTGAAAAGAAAAACCAATTACACATAATAATAAATAAATATATTATCTACGGAGTTTTTCCTTTATGTGCTTAGGTATTAGTGTTTCTTGTTTCGTTTTTGTTTTGTGTTGAAGTTCTTTTAATTTAAACACTTTAATTTTTTAATTAAAAGAAAAAAAAAATAATGTTCAACCAAACTTGTTTGGTAAGTTCGGTCAGACCAAAAGTACGGTTTGAACCAAATTTTCACTAAGTTCGTAAGAACATGGTAACTATGCATGTAAGAGAATCGATCAGCCACCCAAAAAAACATGATTATAATTGGCAGTATGTAAATGAAAAAGAAATTCCACTGAAATAGCTTCCTAGGCCACATGAAAAGGTGCATATAGATCTTGCTTGCTGTTTCCCAATTTGGTGATACAACATGCTGAATAGGCACGACAGCTCTTGGCAACCTTGAAGTGGATATTAAACCAATAGAAGTACTACTTCTGTCATTGCTTGCTTTGTGGGTTCATCACGGATATAGTTATCAAGTATCAACGATTGATTCACCCCTGTAAAGAGTAAGAAAGATTAGAGTGAAGCATGGATCAGTCTCATACAGTTGTGACCATGAAGAAGCATCTTGACTAGAGATGTTCAGCATAGTGAGGAGTGTGATGGCAGGCAAAATGCTGTCACAAATTCCAACAAAATGGATGTTTCCTCATTTATGTCTGGTGACAAGGTGGAATTCTTATAGATAGGTCATCCAGTTTAGATAGTGTGCACCTTGCAACATGCTTTATATTTGAAGAAATGACAAGGGTTTAATATCTGACAGAATGATTGCCTCCTTACCAAAGATGTAATGCCCCGTTGGTGCACACAGCTTGAACAACCACTATAAGTCCTAATTATACATGGAGAAGCGATAAATTATATTATTCAAGATAAGTGACAAAATGGTTATTTTGATTGAATGCTGCAAGTACAAATTTAGAGAAATCAATCTCGATCTCAGAAGGCTGATGGTTTGGCAGTGTTAGTGCTGACTGAGAGCAGATTTTGTTTGGGTTGGGTGAAACCCTTCTACTGCACTTTAATCTACCTAAAGATTAATTTGACACGCCACTATGAATCTGGTACAAAGCCCAAGCAACACGTGATAATTCAAGCACAAATCAACAGTAGAAGTTGGACCACAAGGCACCTGCAGTGTTCCATGAGAGAATCAGAATGCCACTTGAAAATGACATGTGCCTTCTCAGGATCAATTTTTAGATCGGACTCATGCATAATGTACCCAAGGTATTGTATTTGGTTTGTATGGAAGAAACACTTCCCCAGCTTGACATAAAATTTATGATGGCAAAGGGTGTGGAGCACTTTTTTATATGTGCAAAGTTTGATCCGAGCCCAGGGGTGATCCAGAGGACAATGCACTAAAACAGATTCTAATGTGTTGTAAGCAGAAATGGTTTGTGATGAATGAGAGCCACAACAACAAACCAGTGTACCTTAACAAAGAGAATGAAAGAACAATAAAACATCATGCTAGAACTGTGATGGAAGATTGCATTAACTCAGAATCTGCATGTTCTGCACAATTATCCAAGCGAGCAGATGTATCAACCAAAATTGACTAGCTAGCCAACTATTCTATGAATAACTATCATGTATATAACTCAAGAAGACAAAGGAACTGCATGTCAGTTACAACAACAGCAACCGCTTGCCTTCCACCGGTTCATAATCTCTATTTTGTCATTTTTTGACAATATTGCAAAACAGGTACACTGAATAAGGTTGCTACTGTTGGAGTTATGCAGTATCAGATACTCATACAGCTAATTAGGCTATTTGGTATTTTGACCATGTGTGCTTGAGATGATGACAAAGCTGATGGGAAAAAATGGTCAAAGAATTGGCAAGACCATAAGGCATGGCAAACAACTGAGAGATCTTATTTGGATTTGACAGCAGTCTTTCCAGAGTTAGGAACATCTGTAGGTACCTAATAATAGCAAAATAAAGGTCAATCTTGGTAAAGAGCTTGGCACCTTGTACATAGTCAAGGAGATTATAAATGCGTCAAATTGTAATCTCGCTCACAGGATTGATCCAAATGGCAGCTCAAATTCTAAGGTTGGCATAAATGTGTATCAATGTAATATCCCTAAAAAAATACTTTCTAACAAATCTGGATATTTTTGTTAATCCCTAGGGCAGCAGTATTAAAAATCTGACTTCTATAACAGCAGCAATAATCTGATTTTTAATATAAAAAACAGCAAACCATAATTCGTAAAAAACAGTATTTTATGTATTGAATATGAACCAACTACAATAAAGATACCAGTGTTTGAATACAATAGTATAGAGCTGAACTGGCAGAACACTTGCACCCTGAATTGTCACTGCAACCCCTGAATGGAATTGCCAAGCTCAGATGTGAGGGTTTTCGTCCTCAGATCTGTGTGTAAATGAGGGTTTTCGTCCTCAAATCTGTGTGTAAATGAGGGTTTTCGTCCTCAATTACTGATGCAGAAGCAAAAGCTACTTGCAGACAAAGAAAATAATTCATAAATTTCCAAGATGTGTTACAATGAACCCCCAAGTCTGCCTTTATAACTCTCAAACACTCCAAAGTGGGCGCCCCATCCTAAAAATAGGATTAAACACTTTAAATAATACTTTTTCCACCCCTTATCCTAAAATTAGGATTTACAAAAGCATGCAGCTCTCTCTTTACTTATAGAAGTCAACCTTCTATTATTATTTTATTCTATTAATGCTTTTTGGATTAAAATATAATTTAAGTGTCATTTTCCAATTAAAATATAAAAATATCCTTGGACCACTTAAATTAATTTATTTTTCTCTTTTAATTTCCCCTTAGCCTACGGAAAATAATAAAAATAGGCTTCAGGTATTCAGAATTAATTAATTTTGAAAAGGGGACATTACAATCAACATTGGACAGAATCGTCCAGTCAACTACAGTCTGCTCAGCCAAACCATCGCTCCAATGTTAGTGCAAATGCTAACTCCCAGTGATGCCAGCATCAGATCCATCAAGTGCCATCACCTTTCACCATTGTTAGCACTGGCGCCACTTCATTAGTAAAACTCTCACAAGACGAACCATCACGCCTAGATGGCAAAACATTTTCATCTTCTGCAGTGTTCTTCCATCTTCTACATCATTTGTCTTAGAGCTTGTCATGCATATATTTTCAAATTAAAAGAACTCTGATTCAGTTGTAACCTTTCTCTTGTCACATGAACTCTGCTTTCTGATTTGTCTTTATAATTTGTTTCTACTTTCTCCCATAACATGTTGAATTCTAAAGTTCCCTTGATTTTCTCTGGGATATGAATCCAACATGATAGTCAGTCTGGAGCCACAATCTTTCATGCTTCTTTGGTGTTAAAATAATAGGACTACAGCATGGCCACAAGCTGGATCTTGTCTGTCCCTTGTTAAGAAGTTATTGAATCTAATGTCAGCTTTCCTCATTCTCCTAAATAAACTGGCTATAGAGCTGACCATTTGAAAGAGGTGAGCTTGGAATGAGACTAACTGTGTGCTTCACCTGCCAATGACATGGGAAGCTAGAGGATGACTAAAATGCATTAGCATGTCCAAGGGCGCATTGAGTCGGTTCTGTTAAACAACTTGCTTAATGGTAGTTAATCGTTTTGAGGCAGTAGTTCTGCATTAGTCCTACAGGCTAATCAAAAACATGAATTTCAGCAAAAGATAGATCAGCTTTTAACAGTAACCAAGGACATATTCAGATTTGACATAACTTCAAGAATCTCAGTGTTGATCATGTCCAATGGCAAGGATGACATGCTTTGCCCTTTATGTCATGCACACCACGTCTTCCCCACAAGAAAGGCCTTCCAAGAAGAAAGTCACAGATCTTGAAAATGGCCACATCACAAGTGATTTAGTCTTTGAAAATATTAATGACATATTGGAGTTTGCTTTACTAAGTGATGTACATGTCTCTGCTAATCAACCAACAGAATATTGTCGTGAACAATGGTAACCAAAAGATCCTGATCCATCCAGACCCTTGAACTCACATCTGTTAATGGAAGAGGTGGTCCACTTTTCAATCAAGTATTGAAGATTCGGACTTAATAAATGCTGCAGGAATGCCAAGATCAGTGTTGTTAACAATTTTCCCTAGTTCTTAGTGAAGCAAATTTAGATGGAATTTGAACCTGTCCTAGGAGTGTAACCGACACACCATTTGTCATTTGAGTATTTGGTGAACTTACGAACAACACAAAAATTACCTGATTGGCATTGTATTTTTGTGTGAAATTGTTGCCAGCTTTATGTTCTCAAAAATAATTGCTTATATTTTTGTGCAACTATTGATTATTTTGCTAATAAGATTGTTTCCCAGAATTGGATTTAATAATGAAGTAACAAGTGTTATTATGCTATCAGTTGGAATTTTACTTGGTCTAGCACAGCTGCACAAATTGTAACACAAACAAATTTCCTTCATTTTAACATCTCCCCAAGTATCTTCATATTACAAAGAAATTCAAATTTGGTCCAAGTATAGGACCTTAGGCCCTTGCAATACTTGAGATGTTTCCCATGCTCGGGATTGCAGATTGCAAGTTTGGTGACTATGGTAGCAAGTACTGAACCTTTCGTTGGCTTGATTGATATCACTTGGCATACATCCAAGTGCTTAGCAAAATAGATCTGATCCAACATTCTAATTGGCTCATGTTAGCCCTCACAAATTTCCTGATCTCTCCCTATAAACATTGTGAATGGTAAGAACTTCAGTGCCACAAGCTTAAACATCTCGTCATATGCTATGGAGTCTACAAAGAAGTATGCTTCAATACACTTGCTGAATAGCCAACATAATCCATTGCTCCCCAGCCTTAGCTTGGATGTGACATTTTCAGGTTGGAATGTCAGACTAGGATGAGAGAGTCCTAGTCATTGATCATTCTATTTTGTTCTATCTCTGGTATTCTATAGAACAAATGTCTTTGGCAAACATCTCAGCTTTTACATTTAATATCATAACCCATTCAAATGCTGCATTAAAGTGCTGTAAAGTGGGAATGTCAATGTTGCTGATATTCTTCCCAAATACATTGATAAGATTTTTACATCTTTTAGCTAGTCAGAATTGTTTCTAAGGGTATTGGCATCAGTATACAGACTGGGCAATCCATTTGGTTCATAACATTTAAGATTTCCATCTTAAGTTTTATCAAGTTCCTAATACAATCTAGATGAGGATCAATTTTCTTCAAAGTGCTACGATTGCTGGATAACTTTGATATTATGTCTTCAAGAACTGCTCCAGACTGCCATCCCTTTTCCATGATATCTTCTTCAAGGGCCCATCCTTGATGTGCATCAAGATTCTCCACATCTTCAAGTTTGGGGGACCAAAAAGACTTTTATTTCAGTCAACTTTCCTAGAGCAATCTCACTTTGGTTTTTGATTCTTCTGCCCTTTTTAATGTACACCCATACTGACTCAGCTAATGCTTCAATCTCTTCTACCTTAGGTTAATGAAATTCATTTTATCATTTTCTTGATGCAGTCTTTAAAATTCTCCTTTTTGGCCTTTAGTACTTCATTCTCTTCTTGAAGGGTGTTTTTCTCGGCACTAATCTTCTTGAGTTTTTTCTCAATCTAAATCATCTTTTTTAGCTGATTAGCATTGGGATGTGTGGCAATAGCATGAGATTGAGTATCAGAAGATGGAAACACATCAGTGGGAGAGCTAGTACCTTCAGGGGAGCGACCTTAAGGTGTTTCATCCTGTGTATAGTTTTCTCTAGCCTCATCAGTGGTTTATTTCTTTTCTCCACTGTCATCCTCAATTCCATGTTTTGTTTCCTGAATCTGAGGTTTTCTGGTGTTAGCTGCTTGCAATGAGCTTTTAATTCTTTTACATTTCAAGTAGTTGTAGAGTGCATAATCGAGGACTGCCCTAGAAGATTCATCTGCATCCATATCCCCAATTCTTAAAACAGTCAACTGTCATTTAAAATCTTTTGGGGTTAGTTGAGACATGAATTTATCAGACAGTGGGACAACTGCCCATGCAGCTACAGTCTATGCATCCACATTGAATTCAGTGCCATGGAAGCTATCACTGGTTTGAGATGAACTAAATTTATGTTCAGACATCCTGCTGGTATCAGAGTTCTGTGAGATTTCATGTAGCACCATACCCTGTGCAATGAACCATTCAAGCAACAAAAGGCATCAGCTAATTTTCACAATTTCCCTAGCCTGTTGATGAGTCGAATTCTCAGAGTTAATGTCTTCATTAGGGCAAGTCACAAAAGGTTTGAATTAGATGCTACGGTGTCAGAATATTCTTCTTGTTTATCTCCTTCGTCCTCCAAGAGAGGGGCTTTTCTGTTGTCCACATGATGACCATATGTTGCAAGGAATGTCTTGAACCTTTTTGTTTGATAAGTTCATCCAACACTAATTGATGATCTGTGAACCTTCAGTCTTGGAGTTCTAATACATCGGGAAATCTAATGGTTTCAATCTCTTCCTCTTTGTCCTCTCTTATTTGTCTGTCAGCTCTTATGAAGATACTCTCTTGTTTATTGTCCTCCAAGTGGTGGATGCCTATCTATATAGTATCACCACCATTTTCAGAAGCAACGCTATTCCAGTGTCACCTCCTTGGGCATAAGTATCTAACATTTCCACGTGTGTATCAGCTTCACCAGGTGGACCACATTTCAATAGGAACATCTACTTGAAATATCCACTTGGGTATTTGTTTGCCATGCATGCCATATTTATTGGGAAGCCAAGGTTCAAACCTACTACCCATAAACTAGTAAATGCCCAGGCTACATGCCGTATATATTGGGAAATTGAGGTTCAAACTTGCTACACAGGAACTAGTAAGAACTCGGCTATGGTCGGGCCACAACCCATGGGTGTTGGAAATATTGTCATTGATGTCAAAGGAGTGGCTGGACTTATGAACGGAAGTTTGTCAAAAAGTAACAGAAATGTCAGAAAGTAACGGAAATAACCAGCAGTGTTTAGAGCCACGATAAGAGAAATTTAAGTATATGAAAAGGATTGTTTTTGCATAAGAAAGTCAGCGATATGATCGAGATGTGAACAGCAATCAATAGAAGGAAGATATCAGTGTTTATTGAAGGATATAATCAGCAATATGTTGCAAAAAATGATCAGCATTCATGAAGGACAAATCAGTTGTTTATAATAAGCATTAGGCAGCATTCTATTGAAGGGAAATGAGCATATGAACGAAAGACAATCGGCAATCAGCAAAGAAAAAATAGCAATCGTGATCAGAAATGGCGCAACTCCCAAGGACCTGCGATTTGCATTTGGAGCCACGATTTGCCCTTGGAGGGCCCACGATCTTGCATGGAGGGTGGCGCTAGCATTTGAGGAGGCAGCATTAATTATTTGTATAGTTAATTAATTAATGGGAAGCATTTAATATAGTTATGGCTGACATATGTATTTGCATTGTTAAAATAAAATATGGTTAATTAAATTAAATGAAAGGGTGTGTCGGTTGGAAGAAAAGATGCCTTTTCGAAAGGGTATGAATGGCTATATAAGGAAGATCATTTGAGATTTATTTTCAAGCATTCAAGTTGAATATCTTAAGGGAAAGAGAAGAAGAGAGAAGAAGCATAAGAGCATTTTTTTAGAGCAACAGATCTAAAGTTGAAAAGAAGAGTTTCCATCATTTGTTGAGACAGCAACAATTCAAAGGTGGTAAGGAAGTTTCGTAAGGAGGTTGGTGCCTTCATATTCAAAGAGATTGGTGTCTCTTGCTGAGTTGGTGCTTGGCGAAAGGGGTTGGTGCTCTAGTAGGTTGGTGCCTACAAAATTGTAATTTGGGGATTGGTGTCTCCAGTAGGTTGGTGCCTACAAACATTTGAGAAATATATTAAGAAAGTTTTTCTCTGTGGTTTTTCCTGAAAGGGTTTCCACGTAAATCTGGTGTCTTCTTGCATTACTTTGTGTTGTGTTCTTTGATTGCTTTGAATATCTAAATTGTGAATCTAAGATTAAGTGGTTGAAAATAAAAAGAATATATTATACTGATTCACCCCCTTCTCGGTGCTTAACAATGGGTGGATTTGAAATTTTATATCAACACTCTCGATGGGAAACTTATTTACTCTATATTAAAAAAATCTATTTCTATTTTCTTTTGTTTGTAAGGCAAGGGACTAGACAATGATTCCTTTTCTTATGATCCATTTGAATTCATCTACTCCCTACACAGCTTGCTTTACCCTTAATGAACTAGCTGTTTGAGAAGTGATATTTTTCCTTTTTGTGGTTCTTTGTTCGATATATTCACTCTCTTCTTTTTTCTTTTGCTGCTGGACTTGAATGTTCACCTTTTTTAATCTATTTCCTTTTGACTTTGCAATGCAATAAATGTTTGCACCATCTCCTTCATCCTTGACCTTTTCGAGCTTTGTATCATGTTTTCCTTTGCATGTTGTTCCCAAACTTAGTTCATTTGAAGGGTTTTGCAGATTCCTCTCACAAATCTGATCCCTCCTATACATTTGTTGTTGAGATGTAAACCATTTGATTATCCTTTTCCTCTTCCACTTTACTTCTCTCGCCTTCTTCATAGAAACAAACTCTTTTCCTATCTACTCTGTACTGCTTACTCGCCAACCTTACTGAAATTCAAAATCCTACCCTATTTGTGCTTATTGGCACTAACTGCTGCTTATTTTCCATGTTTTGTTTAGTGATGGTAGGGCTTAAGCCTACTACCATTCACCTACCCTGGAAGAATGTTACCCCGCAAATCTCGCAAGACAGTCGTACCCTAGTATGTCATTAGAGAGATCCTTCCCAACGTATTTTCAATTTTCGTGGTTGTGCTTTAATCTTCATCCCATATAGTAGGAGTAGTAGGCCTTTATGAAATTCTTTGGTTCGTAAATTGCAATCATAGCATGACTTCTAACTACACTTTTGTACTTCCCAGGTTACAATTTGCCATCATTTCCATCTCTTCCAATTATGTGATTACCAAGAGTCGGTTTCCCAAAGACCTCCTTATCACCAAGCCTTGTTACCATTGTTATTCACAGACCGGGAAAGATGTACTCCATTAGCATGATTGCTTCCATGTTGTATACCAACCGGAATGGTGTGTACCCTATAGCCCTCTTACACTTGGTTCTATAAGCCCAAAAATCATTGGAATCCTATCCTCCCAGTCATCTCTCTACACATTATAAATCTATGTTAGCATTTTTTCCAATACCTTGTTTTATGCTTTGGCTTGGCCATTGGCTTGCATAGGGATCTTTTGGTGTAATATCATGAATTCCTCATTGAGAGTTTAGATGGTATTGTTGAGGAAGTGTGTACCCCCATTCACTAATTAGACTCTGTGGACATCCAAATTTGATTATGATGTTCTCATACAAGAACTCCGATGTCTTTTGCTCCAAAATTGGGTGTCACAACCACTTCAACCCATTTTGTGAAAGAGTCAATTGTAGTGATAATGTATCAAGCATTTGGCCGTTTGAGGGCAGCTTGATTGGTCCCACAAAATATATGCCACATTGCTCAAAAGGTCGAGTTAAGAACCAAAATAAGGTCGAGTTGCAAGAACCAGAATCAAAGGCATTTCATCTCTTTGGTTCAGCTTTTCAACCCACTAACATACATTGCAATGCTTTGTGATGCGGTGTGCATCTTGGAACAATGTGGACCAGCACACCATAACCCACTCTACAATATCTTCTTTGTTTTCAGCTCTCATGTGAAGTGTCCTCCTATGACTCCCTCATGAGCTCCATTCAAGACTCCTACTCCATGTTCCAATGCCAATCTGTCCATTAAATCATCTTTCCATAGTTTGTATAAGAATCCATTCACAATAGTAAATGGCAAGGCTCGTGCGACCAGTTGTTTCTTTTCTCTTTTGGCATAGTGCTCAAGCAATATCCAATGCTATAAAAATGTGGAAATCTCCTCCACATGTTTTGGCATGGTTGTGACTCTCAACAAATGAGTAGCCACCAAATCCTCTGAATTGCTAGGGGTTCCTCACCATTTTGGGTTCTGCTGAGATGATTAGGCCCCACATGTTGATCTTAAATTGGCATTCCTAAAACAACATTAACCATGTGGAAATCCTTGCTCCCAGTAGAGGCTTGTTTGCTAAATATAACAAGGCCTAATGATATGTGAAGAACTTAAAGGGCATAGCCAACATGTAATGACAAAACTTTTTAAGTGTGAACACCCTAGTGAGGACTTCTCTTTTCGTCATGGCATAGTTTTTTTGTTGCTTGCAAAATGGATCAGATGGTCCAAATCTATTGCCCTTTATTGTGCGCCAACTACACCAATCACAGTCGCTTATGCATCCATGTGAAATTAAAAGTCTTTCTCCAATCTAGGAAAAACCAAAATGGGAGCCATAACCAATCTTTGCACAATTCGGTGGATGTAGCTTGACAGTCTAATTTCCACCCGAATTTGTTATATGCTTGTGCAAACAATTGTTCCATGGGTAATCTAATGCCTACATATCCGTGAATGAATTTCCTAGAAATGATTAAACTTCTAATGGGTTTACTGGTGTTTTGAGCCCAATTATGACTACAATCTTAGCTTGTTCAACTAAGATTCCGTTTCTGCAAACCATGTGCCCCAAAAGCACTCTAAATGGCGTGAGGAATAAGCAATTCGAAAGCCTCTACACTATTCGGGCATCAGTTACAACTTGGACAAGAGTTGGTAAATTTTTCAATCCAAAAAGGCAATACCTTCTATGCAAAGGTTATTTTGGATTGGTCTTCCTTTGTGATGAAATCTGATGGTAACTGCTGAATCCATATGAGAAAGAGTATACCTCGTGTCCTACAACTGCTTCCCGGATCTCGTCTTTGAACGGCAATGGGAATGGACCATTCGTGCATGCATCATTCAACACCCAATAGTCCCTAAAAATGGATTTCTCCAATCTCATTCGGTTGCACAACCACTGGACTCACTTGGTCTGATTTTTCAATGGGGCAGATTAGCCATGCTTCCCCCATCCAATCTATTTCAGCCTTGACTTGCAAATTTCATGTTCGGATTCAGCCGATAGAGATGCTTCTTGATTGGTCTTGCACACTCTTTGACCTCTATGTGCATTTCTCTCAATGATGGATCTATGTCTTTCATTTCACTAAATTTAGTGGGAAAGATATCCTTATAATCTTGCAACTGCACAACCTCCGAAACTTGTTCTTGTGTCTATCTTTGGAATTTTCTTCATGCCAATATTTTCTTGTGTTTTCCGCAACAGTCCCTAATAGATTTTGATGCACTCAGCCTTCAAGGAGACTTGAACATTCAACTGGCTTATTTTCTCTTCTATATTCAGATTTGCATATTTTTTCTTATGCAGTGGTTATGGTCTTCTTTGGTAGCTTCTCACTTCTCTCGGACTCAAAGATGCCCTTCAGGTCCATGTCTTCCCCGCATTTTGCAAGATTTAAGTATGAAACGTTTTCCCTCCCATATGTGTCGACATTTTCCGATGTTATCTTCAACGCTCTTACTATTTTCATCCTGCAATTCGTATTTCTCAGAGATACTTACTGTACCCAATCCTCTGTAACATAGGAAGATCTAGATCTTCTTTAGGTCTGCATGCACCGTAGGATTTTCATCTTCAAACACAATTGTATGAATGAAATCCTGCTCAATCTACGGTCAGGTACTTGTTTCCCTTCTGCATTCTAGCTACATATATCAGGCTTTTGAAATTGGCATCAAAGTAGCTTGTAAAATGTGTGCCCAATATCTAGGCTCTATCTTCTGCTCTTTCCACATATTAACACAAGTGTGAACGCACTAATCTACTTGAAACATTGGCCACTTGTCTGTGAAACCAATTGAAATGTAGAAGCAAGCTTGCAGCACCTCACAAGCTACTGCCCAGTCAAGATCATCTAGTCAGTGCAGTGCCCACCATATATCTACAATTCCTTTCAACATATGATTCAATGCTCTTATTCTCATTTCAACCTATGGAACATGGGCCTACAGCTTGATGAATCCAAGAAGATCCTTGGTTCTACAGTAATGTGATATTTTCCTATTTAGAGTAAAAATCATTTTCATTGGTTTTATTTCATGAACCTCTTAAGCCCAATTTGTTATATCTGCATCCAAATCTATGCTAACTGATGAAGATGATGCCCACGGTTTTTGGCTCTCCGTAGTAGCCTCAACATAGTCTTAATTTGTGGCAGCTAATCAATAAATCTTGGATATATCAAAATGGGCAGGCGACCGCACCGATAGTGACTTGTAGCCATCATTATTTATTGTTGTGGTATCTACGGGATCCTTGAGATTTGCCAAAGTTGTTACAATCTATTTGTTTCCTGCACAATCTGCAGAGTCTACAAAATCATCCACCCCTATTCCACTTCCCTTCAAGCCTCTGATCAACTTTATACCAACTCTCTGGGATGTGCCTATATGGTGGTTTGGCTCCTTCCGTATCATATATGGCTCGCTTTCTGCCTTTTCCATGGGGATGATGATTATGGCATCATCCTGGTGATCCTTTAACTGGTTTTCTACCATGTTGATGTTCATGCAACCCTCATAAGCACATTTCTTTCCAATCAATGCAGGATATTGCATTTAATCTGTTTTCATCTGGGTCAATTGAAAATCCCCACGTAAACTTAGCTCCCCAACTCTCATTTCAACATCTTCCAATCTTGTGATTGGATCCATTTGCCCATAGTCTGAGAGATTAAGTGTTACCGAGTTGTAATTTAACGTGGGCTTCCCAATGGATTCCCTATTGAGCAAAGCAACATATTTACCATGCTCCCAAAATCAAGTACGGCATTTCCAGCCTAATATCCTATGAGCAAAATATCTATCCTCGCATCCACATCCCAAGGATTCTTTGTTTTGCATACTGAACCTTCTTGATTGTTTTATCTTGTCCTTTCGCTGCATTCTCTAGTAAATTACAAAGAAAGGTTTGTAATGTTCTGCGATATATCTTCATTTTTCAAGACTTTACAAAACTTCTTCATAATTTACTAGAATCAATTTTAACCAGTCTATGAGTGTTGTCACCACACCTTCTTGCTAAAGGATACACATCATTTGGCCATAGACAAGTGCTTCCATGTTCGCAACATTAGATGTTCCTCCATCCTTAGTCTTAATTGTTTTCAGCAACTCAACGGCTTCATTCATTGGCATCTTTCATAGTCTTGTGCTCTATGAATCTCCTTTTCTGTTGGCATCTCCAAAGGTCCAAGTCCTTGATCCCTAGCATCCTTGTTACCACTTGTATGCATGCAAGCTACTTCACCAACTGTTTACCATGTTCATGTTATGCACTTGTTTACATTTTCACTGCTTTAAAAGTGCTGGTCAATCCTCCGAATTGTGTTTCCCTGAAAATTTGCAATAAGCACAATGAGTTTCCTCTGCAGGTTGTGCAGGCAATTTTGTGTGATGTGATTCATCTCACTAACACACAGTCAATTGTCGTTGTTACCTTGGCTCTTGTCTGGCAGGTTAATAGTCGCCACTAATATCACCCTTGCCTCCAAGGAAATGGAGGAGCCCAATTTTGTTGGTGGTGAGGCAATGCCCATGCTTGTTGTTGTGGGGATGGTAGAGCCCATCCTTATTGATACTGCAAAAACGAAAGATCCCATCCTATTTGTTGTTGTATCAATGTGTCCTGTGATGTCTGCTATTGTTGTTGTGCTATGAGTGCAAAGACATTTCTCATGACATTTGTCTCTAGATCTTACATTGCCCTACAGTTCTCATCTTCATGATTTATAGATCGACAAAAGTTACATTACACACTGTGTGGTAGTCACATATAGTGTTTTGTATTAGGTAGCATTTAGAGGCCAAATGACCCCAAGCGGTGACATATCTCACAGTATTCACCTCTTCCATCTATGGGAGCAAGTCTATATCCACCAACTCATAGGCATCCATTATAATGGTGGCCTTCTTGTCCCCACTTGATACACCATATTGACAACTTTTTCTTTTCCCCTACCAGCATCTCATCCATTCAGTGCAATATTGTGTCTATTTTGGCCTTTGTTTTTGCACTTACTAGCGAGCTCTCTCCAGAATCCTCAATATTTTCAGCCATTTTCACAGTTGTGATTGCTTCTTCTTTGTTCAAAAATTGCATCTACACAGTTGCAAACGAAATTCTTCTTAGCACCCCTTCCACAAACCAGGTTGTTTTATCTTTTTCCGCAGATGTGAAGCTCATTTTCTTCATGACATCTAAGAATATTCTATCATCATCTAGGACTGATTCCCTAATTTTTGTTTGATTTGCTTCAAATCCTGAATTATTTGGCTCACACATGTATGCCTCTTCAACCCATTTCTGCTCAACAATGTCTAATGTTAATTTGATGGTTACGCGTTTACATATAAATTCTAGTGCTCAACCAATGGGAGCACCTAATGAGCTCACAACATTTTGTATCCTCACCTTTTACACCTTTAACCTCCCACATTATCTTGCACGCATAGGAGGTGGTGCCCGGTGGTCAATGGACCTATCATATGGTTGTGAGGTAATGAATGCTCCTGCAAGGTACCCCATGATATCTTGTGATTGGATTGTTGATAACTGCTTTGTTGTTAGGCGTTAAGTAACCGCATTACTGTTGGCTGCACTATTTCTCCTAAACATGTTTGCATGATTTTGGTATCCACAGTTTTCAGATCTACTTTTGCTTGATTTAGTTTCTCTTAGCTTTGTGTCCCACTAGCTATTCTTTAGATTTAACAAACTATTGTATAATCCATGTTCGATTTCCTTTGTTCAACTAAATGTCCATGATGCCTTGGCAAATGCATCTCCCATGGCCCCATGGGTGAATGGAGTATCTCAATTTCCTGACTAAACTTCTCTGTGTTGCTCCTTTTGAATTGCTTCCTCATCTTGTTCGTTCCACAGATGTTGAAGAATAAATTGCCTAGAAAAACTATCACTATACTGACCTATCTCCGTGTAAATCTTTTCTTCTTTGATTGCCCAGTCACTTTCTCATCCTAGAACTATCTCTTCTTCTCGGCTTTCTTTTGTGTGTGCTCGTTGTACACTAGACTCCTCACATGTCTCGATCACCTCTTCTTTTGTTGAGGCGTACTACTTTCGTACCTTTACGATCTTCCTTGTTTCTCTAAAATCCCACTCACAACTTTCTTCAAACACTACTGAGTTTTTGCGTTGCCCATCTCCTACATTATCTTACCTCCCACTAGAGTTGAAGGAATCTCTTATCGTTCTCCATTCTTTCAAAGGCGGCGGTCCATTGGGGTCCAAACGTACCAATCCCCCTCCCATATGATCACATCCCATATGATCACATCCCCATGCCACCCAAGTGGACTACTTCTTGTCGGCCAAATGCGACACCATGGCCTTTTCCACAACCAACATAGGGAGTTTTAGGATAAATCTACTTCTTATCCCTCTTACACAACAGATCATATGTAGTATCAAAAGCAACATCTCCTTGAATAGAAAATTCAAATACATACCCATTTATGGTAGTTTTCACCCAATGATCAACTACCCTCGTCCATCCGGTATCCAAATTTCACGACTTTTCTAGCTTCTCTTCATTCCACTTAAAGCTCTCACCCCTGCGAGATCTGAAACAATAGTCCTTAATGTGTGATAACCATGCAGTCAATAATTCAGAAAAATCACATTAAAATACTTAATAGATGTCACTTTTTCCTTGCAAAGGATACCCACTACGAAGATTCTTCTTTTGAGAACTCAACTCAGTTATCTTTTCTTCAAACCATCTTTTGGTGTCTCTTTAGTCAGGTAACTGTTACCATATTTTCCACGCCAAGAAGTTCAGTTCTATTTTTAGAAGTGCTAAAAATAGCATTGGCTAAAAATAACATTTGGCTAAAAATAGTTGGTGCTAAAAATAGAAGTTCCAGTTCTATTTTTAGGAGTTGAAGGGAGTGCATGAGTGGATGGATAAAGATAGCTTTTATTAAATTTAGCAAGTGCTGCTCCAAATAGAAATTGGCTAAAAGAGAAGTGCTTTTGGATAAATTTAGTGACTGTTGTTCTAAATTAATCCTCGGCGCCAAAAGGAAGGATGGAGGGTTTTAATTAATAAACTCATGCATGCAGCCCCATGCGCCAAAAGGAGAGAAGGAATAAATAAATAAAAAATAGCATGCAGACAAGCTATTTTTGGGGACGCAGCAGTCTAATAAGGCTGAGTTTTGTATTATTGAGTGATCATACACACTGTACACACCGTGTGGGCTGTTTTGCTCTAGCAATCCTAGCCTTGTACTTGCACCTCTGAATAAAAAGCTCCATTTGCCCTCTCATATTGCTGTTTTTTTGAGTTTTCATTGTGTTTAATAGGGTATTGTATTGCCTTAGTGTGGAAATTACTCCCTCTACCGCTGTCCTTTTCTCCTAAACCCTTGAATTAATTTTGCAAAATAGCTTAGAGTTGTGCAGGTGTGTGGATCTTTGATTTCTCTATGTGCAGAGTTACATGCATGTGTTAAATTATTGGTGTATCACCCTTATTTCCCTTTTCCGCATTCCTTCTCCCTTTTCTTCTCAAAGTTTTTCGGTTTTTTTAAATGATTCATAAGGGAACCTGCCCTCTCTGAGGTTCACCTCGGACATTGGTTACCCGCAGCCTTGAGGTGTTCTAATTTTGTCAACAAAAGAGAGAGTACACACACCATTCTCTATCAGGGTGCAACTTCCGGTGACAACAATAACCATCTTAACTTCTTGTTTTCACTCGGATTCTTGCCCGCCTTGAAGCCATTGTAAACCAATTTTCATGAAAGGTGGTATGAAATTCAAATTATGGAATTGTATATTTATTTCATGGACATCGAACCATCAAGGTGGTACAATTAATGCAAAGTCATTAATACATTAATATCATAATATAAGCTTGTTTTTTTGTTTTTATTGCTCATTCGGTTTGAGCTTGTTTGTATGCCCCAATTCTTCTCGAGAACTCAACTTAGTTATCTTTTCCTCAAACAATCTTTTGGTGTCTCTTAGTCGAGTAACCATCTTAACTTGTTTTCACTCGGATTCTTGCACAACCTTTATTTGAAGCCACTATAAACCAATTTTCATGAAAGGTGGTATGAAATTCGAATTATGGTGTTGTATATCTATTTCATGGACCTCAAGCCATTAAGATGGTGCAACTCATGCAAAGTCAATAATACAATATTATCATAATATAAGCTTGCTTTTTTGTTTTAATTGCTCATTTTGGTTTGAGCTCGTTTGTGTTCCCTAAGATTCTTCTTCTAAGAACTCAACTCGGTTATCTTTTCCTCAAACTCTCTTTCGGTGTCTCTTTAGTCGAATAACCATCTTAGCTTCTTGTTTTCACTTGGATTCTTACGAACCTTAATTTGAAGCCATAGTAACACAATTTTCATGTAGTCAATAATTTAGAAAAATTGCATCAAAATACTTAAGAGATGTCACTATTTTCTTGCAAAGGATACCCACTACTGAAGATTCTTCTTTTGAGAACTCAACTCGCTTATCTTTTCCTCAAACCATCTTTTGGTGTCTCTTTAGTCGTAACCATCTCAACTTCTTGTTTTCACTCGAATTCTTGCACACCTTGAAGCCCCAAAACCAATTTTCATGAAAGTTGGTAAGAAATTCGAACTATGGAGTCATATATTTATATCATGGGCGACAATCCACTAAGGTGGTGCAATTAATGCAAACTCATTAATACAATAATATCATTATGTAAGCTTGCTTTTTGTTTTAATTGCTCATTCTGGTTTGAGCTTGTTTGTGTGCCCTAAGATTCTTACGAGAAAACCTAGTTACCTTTTCCTCAAACCGTCTTTTGGTGTCTCTTTTGTCGGGTAACCATCTTAACTTCTTGTTTTCACTTGAATTCTTGCACGCCTTTACTTGAAGCCATTGTAACCCAATTTTCATGAATGAGATTCGAATTATGGAGTCATATATCTATTTCATGGGTGTTGAGCCATTAAGGTGGTGCAATTAATGCAAAGTCAATAATACAATAATATCATAATATAAGTGTGCTTTTTTGTTTTAATTACTCATTCTGGTTTGAGCTTTTTTGCGTGACCTAAGACAGTTATCTTTTCCTCAAACCATCTTTTAGTGTCTCTTTAGTCGGGTAATTGTTACTATATTTTTGTGCATACATCAAAAGAGTAAGAGGACTATGTTTTCATTTTTAGAGGATAAAATCAGCATTACACGGTCCATACAAATCAACAAAACTCAATCTATACTGGCAGTGTTTAAGGCTACAATTAACAGCTATATTTAGCACAAAGAAAACATGTTTAGAGCTAGCTCGAACAGCCAGCTGGATACTGTTTTAACACAGGAATAGCAGCAGGTTTCAGACAGAGTTATGGCGCCAAGAAACATGCATAAACATGTCATAAATAACAGCTACATACAAAGGAAAAACAACTAAATATAATTTGAACTTTTGTGCAAAAATAAGATGAAAGGCATGCTAAATTGCAGCAGCATTTATGTTGAGTTTGTGGTACCAAAATGGAGGCTAAAGTTGTTCAATATAAGGAATCGGTATGCCATATTAAGGGATGAATGTTGTTTATTCATGGCATGTTGTGTAATCACGAGACTTCGCCAAAAGGGTTTTGGGACTAAAACAATTCACTTTGAGTCTGCATGTTGCCTTGTCAAGATTGGTGTCAAGGTTGAAGGTTTTAAAGGGCAGCTTGTGAGTGATTTCAACCCTCTTGCATGCCAAATCCCATGCACCACCAAGTCAAGGCGAGTTTGTGTTTGTTTCAAACACTTTTGCATGTTAAAAATCAACACAACCTTTACCCAAAAGACAAGCTTACAAAAACAAAGCATGCAAAAGGCATGGATAAAAGAAGACAAAGAGGAGATAAAACAAAGTGTTGACCCATGTGCATGAAAAAGACAAAAGAGTTTGTCTTTGTTTTGAACACTTGCATATTAGAAAAGTAAAAAAAAGAGTTTGTCTTTGTTTTAAACACTTGCATATTAAAAAGTCAAAAAGAGTTTGTCTTTGTTTTGAACACTTCATGTTTAAAAGTCAACAAAAGACAAAAAGAGTTTGTCTTTGTTTTGAACACTTGCATGTTTCAAAGGGGAGCCTATATATATGGGCTAATTTTTTTATAATAGACACATACTTCTTTTAGTTGTTTTACATTGATAGTCCTAGCTTGTGCTTGCATCTTTGAATAGAAAAGTTTCATTTTGCCTTCATCTTCTGGTTTTTCTAAGTATTCCTTGTGTTTGTTAGGGTATTGTGTTGCCTTGTTGTGGAATTTATTCCCTACACTGCTGCCCCTTGCCTAAACCTTTGAATTATTTATGCAAATCAGTCTGAAGTTGTGCATGTGTGTGGATCTCTATATTCTCTGTATGCAATAGTACATGTGTGTCAATTCACTAGTGTATCACCTTATTTCCTACATTTCCCGCATTGATTCTCCCTTTTCCTTGTCAATTTTCAGTTTTTTAGGTGATTCACAAGGGAACCAGCCCCCTCTGGAGGTTCACCTCAGTTATAGGTTCCCACAACCTTGAGGTATTCCAATTTTGTTCGACGGAAGAAAGAGTGCATGTCATTCTCTATTCAGGGTGCACTTCGGTGACATAGTTTTGGCATGCCCGTGGGTCAATTATTCAAAGAATTGATGCGGATTCGACATCTGGCACTCTCAAGGTTTCTACAGGACATCTTGGTTGCGGACTAGTAAAAAGGCTAATGTCAAAGGTGACCACCAAGTCAAAAGCTAAAGGTATACTATTCGACTTTATTCAATTACCTTTATATTCTTGCAGAAGAAACAAATTTCATAGCTCTACTCCATATTTTTTCAGATCTGATAAGCCAAAGCAATTGCCTAAAACCCCAAAGTTTCCCGTCCTAAATTTCCTAATGGTTGTTCTAGGCTTGAATCTTTTGTAACCTTTAATGATGTCACCCCTTGAATATTGCGGTATACTGATGATATCCATGCTTCTGCGTTAAAGGGTTTACCATTCTTTACGGTTTGACTCAAACCACTCCCATGGAGCACATCGAGATGTTGCAAATATTTGTTTTGTCTATAATATTACCCAAGAGAATGTAGGCTATGAGACTTCTTGCGAATTTCCTTCAGGATAAAGCCTTACAATGGTATCGAAATATGACTATCAATTCTATTAATACTTGGGATGAATTAGGGAAAGTCTTTTGTGACCAATTTGGGGATAAATCTCGACCATCTTTCTCTGATTGAGCAATTAAGCACAATCAAAAGAGCCCCTCGAGAGTTCATGGCTCATTGTAATTTGAGGTTCCAAAGAACTTGGGAAAGAATTTTCCGTACCATCAAGCCTTCAACAGAGCATGCTTTCTTGTATTATTTAAGATCTTTGAACAATGATATCGTTGTCCTAGTTCAACCGCCATAAGTTGTGGAATCATCCCTTGTGTAATCAAAGTCGATTCAACATTATATTAGCACAAGAAAAGGATCATCCAAATGATTACATGGAGCACACCAAAAGGGTTCCTCAATAAGATTAGTCTATCTTGGAACAAGAGCCCTAGATGTAGAAGAAGCATTAGGACCAGCCTTAATGGTTGGAAGTCTCGCATTGATAGAATATCTTTGATACGAAGGTCTTGTAGATTGAAAAGGAGCCTGATATGGCCTATAAGGTTGAAAGCAAGTTGTCTCTCAATAGATACAAACTTATTCCCAAAAGCTTGCAAGATCCCTTTTATTTCACTTAACTCTGAAGGCTGATTTGGATTAGCAACTGTTGGGCTAGCTACTGCTGGAATTGAAGGTGTATTTGAAGCTGGTGGCTGAATAATTGGAAAGATAGGCATAGGAGGTCTAGGTGCTAGTTTGCCAGCCTGTATGAGGTTGTTTTCAGCTCTAATAGCTAGATTAAAAGCATCAGGAATTGAATTACCCCCCATGGATTGAACTAGGACAGCGATATCACTGTTCAAAGATCTCAAATAATACAAGAAAGCATGCTCTGAAGGCTTGATGGTACGGGGAATTCTTTCCCAAGTTCTTTGGAACCTCAAATTAAAATCAGCCATGAACTCCTGAGGGGCTCTTTTGATTGTGCTCAATTGCTCAATCAGGGAAAGATGGTCAAATTTATCCTCAAATTGGTCACAAAAGGCTTTCCTAATTCATCCCAAGTACTAATAGAATTGACAGTCATATTTCGATACCATTGCAAGGCTTTATCTTTGAAGGAAGCTGCAAGAAGTCTCATAGCTACATTCTCTTGGGTAATATTATAGACAAAGCAAATATTTGCAACATCTCTGATGTGCTCTATGGGAGTGGTTTGAGTCAAACCGGTAAAATGAATGGTACTCCCAACCCCACCAAGTGGAGTGTGGAACACTTGGTGCATTGGACATTCAGAGGATGGGGTGTTCAGCAGACCTTGGAGATATACTCTACCCTTGCGGAGTATGTCCATGCAGTGATGTGCATCGTGGATCAGCAGTGGGACTCCAGTGTTAAGTGACAGTGGACTTGGGGAGACCTTTGAGGTGGCAACGTCCTTAGAAGCAGAGTTCATGTGGGAAACAGCCAAGAGGCGTGATGGAGTGAGACTGGGATCCGGAGGTCGAAACGGAGGAGAAGTAACTCGGACGCGAGCGAGCCAAGTGTGGCGAGCTCCTCAACCTTGCAGAGGTTAAAACAGCGCAGATGAGTCGAGTGCTCACATAGATGTATCGAGTGCGCCGGAAGCGCGGATGCGGAGTGGGTGCAGAAGCATAGGCTGAGACTCAGTGAAGTGGACAGAGGATGGTTCACATGGTGATGCGCGACATGGTGGGCTGAGTCAAGGACATCATGGATACCGGGTGCGGTGTGGTGGTGACAACGAAGGCGGGGACTTGTGAAGTCAATGCGGTCAGGCGCAGAGATGGGTGTCTCGAAGAGTAGGCACGCCGATGTCAATGGCCATGGCATCGGGGCGAGATCAGAGGATGGATCGAGCCGAGGGAAGCAGAGTACCTCACCCGCATGTGATGCGGTCTACCAAGATGGCGAGCTTGTAGTGCTCCCCGCAGGGATCCTTGGTGTTATGGACTTGGGTGACAGTTGGTCAGCAGGTCGGGGTGAGTAGAGGCTCACACCCTGGGAAGGACTCAGTGGAGGACTTCCCCCGTCGGTGCACGCGTAGGTGACCGGCGCGCAACTCAGGCAGACTCATGGATGGATGACAGAAAGGTGCATGTGATGTTCCTTAGTGGCCTTGTGCAGAACAGTTGGATGTTCGACAGTGAGCGCCCACTGCCTAGAGCTTGGTCCAGTGATGAGTCATGGAGGCATGAGTTGTGCATTCCCTCAAGTGGACTAAGAAGGCATATTAAGAGCTCCCGGCGGTTGTATGGGCAGCCGTGGTATTCGGCGAGTGGTCTTCTGGAGCAGTTGTATGGGCAGCTGTGAAGGGTGTTGGAAAGGTTCACTTGTGCATTGTGTTGGAGATGCAGTTGGGGAATGGGTGGTGGATGAAGATGGAGAAAGGCGTAGTCTGGGACTACTGGAGTAGCTTGATCCTCTAAGGCGAGCGAAAAAAGTAGTGTCTCAGTGCCGCACGTTGGCTAGTTAACGCGAGAAACAAGGATATCATTGTGTCTTTATAATATTCAGGGGTTATCATCATTAAAGGTTACAAAAGATTCAAGCTTAGGAACAACCATTAGGAAATTTAGGACGAGAAACTTTGGATTTTTAGGCAATTGCTTTGGCTTATCGGATCTAAAAAAATTTGGAGTAGAGCTATGAAATTTGTTTCTTCTCGCAAGAATATAAAAGGTAAGCGAATAAAGTTGAATTGTATACCTTCACTTCTAACTGGTGGTCACCTTTGGCATTAGCCTTTACTAGTCTACACCAAGATGTCCGTAGAAACCTTCGAGTCACCGGATCTTGAACCCGCATCAATTCTTTGAATAATTGTCCCACTCAAGCGTAAAAAAATTATTGTCACCTGTAGTGTACTCTAATTAGAGAATGACGTGCACTCTCTCTTCCGTCGACAAAATTGGAACACCTCAAGGTTGTGGGAACCTATAACTGAGGTGAACCTCCAGAGAGGACTAGTTCCTGTGAATCACCTAAAAAAACTGAAAATTGACAAGGAAAAGGGAGAAGGAATGCGGGAAATGTAGGAAATAAGGTGATACACCAATGAATTGACACACATGTACTACTGCATACAGAGAATATAGAGATCCACACACATGCACAACTTCAGACTAATTTGCATAAATAATTCAAAGGTTTAGGCAAGGGGCAGCAGTGTAGGGAATAAATTCCACAACAAGGCAACACAATACCCTAACAAACACAAGGAATACTTAGAAAACCAGAAGATGAAGGCAAAATAAAACTTTTCTATTCAAAGATGCAAGCACAAGCTAGGACTACCAATGTAGAGCAATTTGAAAGAAGTATGTGTCTATAATCAAAAATTAGCCCATATATAGGTTGCCCCTTTGAAACATGCAAGTGTTCAAAACAAAGACAAACTCTTTTTGTTTTTGTTGACTTTTTAATATATGCAAGTGTTCAAAACAAAGACACTATTTTTGTTTTTGTTGACTTTTTTAATATGCAAGTGTTCAAAACAAAGACAAACACTTTTTGTCTTTTTCTAATATGCAAGTGTTCAAAACAAAGACAAACTCTTTTTGTCTTTTTCATGCACATGGGTCAACACTTATATTTATTTGTTTTATCTCCTCTTTGTCTTCTTCTATTCCTGTCTTTTGCATGCTTTGTCTTTTGCAAGCTTGTCCTTTGGGTAAAGGTTGTGTTGATTTTTAACATGCAAAAATTTCAAACAAACACAAACTCTAGCCCTTTGACTGGTACATGGGATTTAGCATGCAAGAGGGTTGAAATCACTCACAAACTACCCTTTAAAACCTTGACCTTAGCACCAATCTTGACAAGGCAGCATGCAACTCAAAATGAATTGTTTTAGTCCCAAAACCCTTCTCTTTTGGTGTCAAGTCTAAAAGCTTACACAACATGCCATGAATAAACAACATTCATCCCTTAATATGGCGTCCCGTATTCTTTATATTGGGCAATTTTAGCCTCCATTTTGGTACCACAAACTCAACATAACCCATTTAATTGCAATTTAACATGTCTTTCATCTTATTTTTAGCACAAAAATCCTTATTTATATTTAGTTGTTTTTCCTTTGTATGCAGTTGTTATTTCTGACATGTTTATGCATGTTTCTTGGCACCATAACTATGTCTAAAAGTTGCTGCTATTTCTGTGTTAAAACAGTACCCAATGGTTGTTAGAGCTAGCTCTAAACATGTTTTCTTTGTGTCAGATATAGCTGCTAATTGTAGTCTTAAACACTGCCAGTATAGACTGAGTTTTGCTGATTTGTATGGACTGTGTAATGCTGATTTTATCCTCTAAAAATGAAAACACAGTCCCCTTACTCTTTTGATGTATGCACAAAAATATAGTAACAATCTGGTGACAATAAGTAACCATCTTAACTTCTTGTTTTCACTCAGATTCTTACGTGCCTTTATTTGAAGCCATAGTAACCCAATTTTCATGAAAGATGGTACAAAATTCAAATTATGGAGTCGTATATCTATTTCATGGGCATCAAGCCATTAAGGTGGTGCAATTCATGCAAAGTCATTAATACAATAATGTCATATATAAGCTCGTTTTGTTGTTTTAATTGCTCATTTCGGTTTGAGCTTGTTTGTGTGCCCTAAGGAATAGCAAACGCCCTCCCTTACTCCGTGTGTCAATCTTAAGTGCATGCTCGTTGGTTGTAGCTCATTCCGATATTGCGCTGCGGGATATGTCTTTGTATCGGTGGAAGGCCAAATCATTTTTAAAAATCCCTTTTTATCGGTATGTCCTTATTCCAACATTCGGGATTAGGTGATCACTTGTCAATATCAAGTCAACGAACATGCAAATAACAATTAGCTCCACTTAAGTATGATTTAGGCATACAAACTTAACTCAACCACTCTTGTACATGTATACATGGAGGCCTAAAAAAACATTTCAATTGATTTTCTAGATTTGGGCATTCAAGCATAGGGCATTATTTTGTTTTAATCGATCTTGAAATAGGTGAATGATAGTTTTTACTAACCTTCATGATTGGGGAATTCAGGCTTAAATGAGTTGATAGACTGGACCCATCCTTGAACAAGCGATCAATACTTTTTCACTTTTTCTTTGATTTGGGCATTTGTGCATATACAACTTGATCGTTTTATTAAACAACCGAATAAGCAATTAATGCCCAACTACATGATTTGACCATTCATACGGATATTCATGTAGTAACATACTTTGTAAAGAGCGAATAAGCAACAAAGGGTTATTTCATTGGAGATATTCATTACTCATGTTGATGCTAGTATGATTGTCTATGTGAACTCCACTAATTTCTTGACGATATGTCTTTGCTTATGCTCTCTCATTCACCATATGAGTCGGATATAGGCTATATGCCCATTCATCCTTCTGCTTCACATACCCAATGTTAATCCTCCCTTCCCAATAAGACTCTTTAGGATATTAATCCGACTTGAGCTGCACTCACAGGTCGACAACACACTAACGATGGTGCTTAATGTGTTATAACAATCAATTCACAATGAAAGCGCTATTAAAACAAACTAATTTTATTGCAATTAGAAATGTATACAAGTTAGCAAAGTCCATAAGAGAGATGTATTTTCCAGAGATATCTCTCTTTCTTAAAATTAAGCTACTTTATAGCTATATATTGGAGAATATGAAAAATTGCTAAAAAAAAATATGAAGGTAACTAGGTAACTAGAGGGAAACCAAAAGGTCATCCTACATGGAGACCATTTGTATCCACCTTAAGGATGGATTCGAAAAGACATAAGTGGAAAAAATCCAAAATCTATCCTATTATTACTATTATTTTATTTAGTGCTCCTTGTTGGGGTCATATCTCCTAGCTTGTTGACCCGATTTGCTAACCGTAGGATCTGTTGGAAAGATGACGGAACGAACTCAAAAACATCACTACAAATATAACATTTGACTATTGTCGTAAAGTCGGAAGCCCATAAATGCTCCAAAGACCCCAAAATGTAAAATACTAAAAGCTGCCAAAAACAGCTAAAATTAGATTTCTAGGACTTTATAAAAATAGCTTTTCAAAAATCCTATTTTGGATCATTTGTTCCTCCTTAAGAAGCAATGGGCCCCATTACTCCTAGATTTTTGACCAAGTATGGAAATGACTTCTCAATCTAGCTCTTGGCAAACCACTTCCCTTGTGTGCCAATTGCCTACCTTCACTACTTGGTAGAGTGTGATTTGTTGATACTTCATGTTCTTGAGCACCTACCAATGATCCGATTGAGTTAATTGGTGTCACATAATCTAGGTTAATTTTTGTACTTTGCAATTGTTCACCAATATCTGATGTGTCCAAAAGTGGAGGAAAGTATGGGCAAAGCAGCTCAACATTAAAAGCGGATGCAATCCTTGGAAGGTTGGAAGATTAAGCTCAAATGCATTCTCACCAATTTGTTTGGTGATGGTGTATGGCCCATATCGCAAAGATCTAAGTTTCTTGTATGGACCCTTGAGTCACTCTTTTTGCAAATGTAGTCAAATCTTATCCCCCACTTGGAATTGATGAGGAACCCAATGGGCATCATGATGTTGCTTGTATTTCGATTGCCTAGTTCAAGAATCTCATGAACCTATTGTTGGATGTGTCAAATTCATTCCACAAATTTGGTTGCCTTATCCACTTCTTTTTGCGTATGGGCGATTCTTCTTCCAACATAAAGGGCAATGCTACATCAATGGGAGCCAATGGCTGAAATCCAAGACATACCTATGTTGGGCGTATACAAGACTTTCATCCTATGTTGTGGATGTTGGAGTGATACATCTAAAGAAGAGGGTGGAATGCAAAGGGACTTGTTGAGTTTTGTCTCCATTATGGACCATAGTCAAAAATCCAAAATATCCCCACAAATTTGGAATCCCTATCTAAAGAAGAGGGTGGAATGCTTTTAGAATTATGCCATAGTGAAAATATCCCAAAATTTGGAATCGTGCTCCAAAGTGAACCCAAACGTGCTCAGAGAAAACAGTTTGTAATCTCCTTTATTGAGATTGTCTTCTTACAAGGTGCCAAGATTGTCATTTTTGAGAACCTATCAACCACCACAAAATACAGTTGTGACCATGCTTAGTGGAAGGGAGACCTGGCATGAAATCCATAGAGACAAACTCCAACGGTCTTTTTGGAATTGGGAGAGGGGTGTAAAGGCCCCGCTTTCAATTGGTTGGCTTGGCAACCGCGTAGGTCATGCGAGGACTTGATGTATTTAGTAACATCATGAGAGAGCTTTGGTAGTACAAATACTTTTGCAAGACTGCCATTGTTTTCTCTACTCCAAAGCGACTGCAACCTAACGATAGTAAGCCTCCCAATTTATTTCCGATGTTCCCTTAGGAACACAGAGGTGTCCCATGTGGCATAGAACCCCTTCCTATAAATGATAGTCCGAAACATTTTTCCATCCCTTAGCCCCTAATAAATGTCAGAAAATTCAAGGTCATGTTCATACATTTGAAGCCACTTTAATGTATCACGCCCACATGAGTCGAGGATTTTTATCAAGGAGATAATCGGGGCCAACTCAAACAATTAACAACTCGGTTGGCACTCCCCTTCTTAACGTTGAGATGGAACTGTTGCAGATAGGTGGACCACCTCTGGTGACGATCATTCTCCAACTTGCATTGGGTTTACAAAGGCTTGTGATCTTTGTGTATGATAGTCTATTTTCCCATAATGTAGTGCTTCCATTGTTTGCATACTTGCACAATGGCATACAACTCCTTATCAAGTACCACGCATTGTGCCAGAGAAGGTCTCACAGTGGTATGCCACTGGATGCCCATGTTGGGTGAGGATTGCACCAAGTGCATATTGTGAAGCATTTATTTCTATCTCAAATGACTGTTGCAGATTTGGCAATACCAAAACTGGAGCTAAGTAGATTCTCTCCATTTGTGCAAATGTCTTATGTTGTGCCTTTGTCCATATGAACTTTGTTATCGCTCCTCCGTGTGTTCCCTAATTCAAAGGTCGTGCATGTGAGGAAAACCAAATATCAAACTACGATAGAAATTGGCTAGTCCCAAGAAATTTCGAGATTCGGTGACGGTCTTTGGTGTTGGCAGTCTTGATGACCCGGATCTTTTCTAGGTTCACATGCATGTCGTTCTTGTTGATGATGTATCCCAAGTATTGGATACTCTCCATGCCAAAGGAACACTTCTCTATGTTGGCATAGAGATTATGTTGACACAAGGTTTGAAGAACCTGTTGGACATGTTGAACATGCTCCTCCCATGTCTAATCAAGAAGACAAGAATTTCGCCTAAGTACATGACCATAAATGAATTGATGAGCAGTACGGGATGTCATTCATCATCCTCATGAGTGTTGCAGGACTACATTTGTTAGCCCAAAAGGCATGACCAACCATTCAAACAAGCCCTCCTGGATTTGAATGCAGTTTTCCAAACATCCGTCGGATCGAGGGAACTTGGTGGTAACGACTTGAATCAATCTTTGTGAAAAACTTAGCTCCTTGAGTTGGTCCAGAGGTCGTTAACTTGTGGGAGCGGGTATCTATTCTTTACTGTGATTTTGTTCAAGGCTTGGTAGTCAATATAAAGCCACCACGTCCCATCTTTCTTTTGGGCAAGAACAATCGAGCTCCCACAAGGTGATGCACTTGGTCAAATGTGCCCCTTTTGAATCAACTCCTAAATTTGATGCTTGATTTCTTCATTCTCGGGTATAGAACACCTGTACAAGGCCCATTCGGAAGTGGTGTTTCAAGGACCAAATCAATCGGATGCTTCGCTGACAATGCAAAGGCACACATATTGGTGATAAGAATTCATCTATGTATTCAAATATCATCTCGCCATCTGTTGTGTTGTTTGGCTTGGTGGGACAGCTCTTGTGGTTATTACAACCTTTTGCTTATCCTCGGGTTTGATCATGAATAGACAAAGGTCCTAATTTGAGCAATCAACCTCTGACATTGTTTTGCACTGAGCAAGGCCACTGACTTAGCAAGGGTTACCTCTAGGATGCGGTAGCGATTACAACCTAGAGTGATGGTGGCGCTCCTAGGCCTAGCCTCTTAGACACCATGGTGATCCCATATGTATGGTTGTCCAAAGTAAGCACATCATAGACATCCAACGGTGCAACATCACATCCTTGAATTGTTTGATTGAGAATAGGGAAGGTGACACTATCGATTCACACAAATGTCTCTTCCTTGCCTGACCCAATCAACGGTGTATGGTTGTCAGGCGAAGAGCTACCAGATTTAGCCTCTTTATTGTTTCTGCAGCTATCAAATTCTTTTGACTACCACCATCTAGGATAAAGAACCACCATTTAGCCACATATATGAGTAAAATAGTCGTTATGCATCCTCTTTTGGCGGTGGTATACGGATTTGCATCCCAATCGGCTCCTCTTCTTCATGTGCACCTTGGTTGTGGCGAAGAGCTACTAGATTTAGCCTCTTTATTGTTTCTGCAACTATCAAATTCTTTTGACTACCACCATCTAGGATAAAGAACCACCATTTAGCCACATATATGAGTAAAATAGTTGTTATGCATCCTCTTTTAGCGGTGGTATACGGATTTGCATCCACAATCGGCTCCTCTTCTTCATGTGCACCTTGGTTCTCTGTGAAGGCTTCTCCTGCATCTAGCTCCCACGACTTTGTTAGCAGAGTTTTGTTGACAACTCGACAATCCTTCGTGTCATGGTACCTGCTCTTGTGCTTCTCACACCACATTCTTGTGTCTTTTCATGGTTTTTATTTACATCCTTGCTTCTTATCTTGTTTGTATGGCAATACATCATTTTCTTGTTACTTGGTGTTAGCTTTCCCTTTCTTAGAATATGAAGTATCTTTGTTTCCCCTACATTTGGATCTTTCTTCAACCTTGACTACATATTAGTAGGCTTCCTCGAGAGTATTGATGTCTGCAAACTCCATCTCTTCCTGGATGTAATAGTGCAACCCATTGCAGTTTTGAGAATCCGATGCTTCTCGGTGTCGTGCACCCACTTTTATCGATAGGGTATGAAACTCATTAGTGCAATCTTGCTCTGTCTAATCATGATCATGACCCTGACGCAACTAGTGCAATTTCTTGAACCAGTCCTCATAGTTCTTCATTGGATAATATTCCTCTCTAATAGCCTCCACAAAACCACCCCATGTTTCTGGAGGTTTCACATTGACCATTACATTATCATTATCATCATCTTGCAGGGAGTATGATTCCCACCATTTTTTGACATGTAAAGATGCTTTTAGAAGTGCAAACGTTATCTTTTCATCATCGAGAAATTATTGACAGAGAAATATGATTATAGTTGATCGAGCTATTTATACAATTCATCAAAGCATCACTTTCTTTCAAACGATGAAATGTCAAAATTTACTTTTACCTTGAATGGTGTTGAGCCCCGAAGGGTCTACTTGATGTGGGTGCAATTATGGAGGTGGGGCCGGTTGCAAGGACGACCCATGAGAGGACATCGGCGAAATGTGCCATCATCTCCCTCCTCTGCCTCTCAAGGGCTTCATCAAGTAATTCTTTGAAGGGATCTCTCATTTCCTCTTGCGTTGTTTGAGGTCGTTTGAAAAAACAAGGTTATCGAAGGATCATGGGTCTTGACACGAGCTTATG